>CAUYRT010050771.1:0-10556 GCA_963574885.1 Lepilemur ruficaudatus | reverse complement strand
AGGAAGAATTCCGAATATGGATTGTTAGAAAACTCAATGGTATTGAAGAAAAAATTGATTCTCAACATAGGGAAACCAGAAGAATAATTCAGGAAATGAATGAAAAATTCTCCAAAGAAATTGAATTGATAAAGAAGAATTAAACAGAAATCCTGGAAATGAATGAAATACTCTAAGAGCTCCAAAACTCAATGGAAAGTCTAAAGAACAGGATAGACCATGCAGAGGAGAGAGTCTCAGAGCTTGAAAACTCTGTCTATGCCCTAAACAAAGTAGAGGAAGAAAAGGACCACAGAAACAAGAGACAAGACCAAAGTTTACAAGTTTTATGTAAAAAAACAGAACTTCCATTTGATAGGGTTACTGGAGGAGGAAGAGGATCATTCACAATGGCTGAAAAACTTATTTCACAAAATACTAAAGGAAAACATTCCAGGCCTATCCAGAAACCCAATATTCAGGTACAAGAAGCACACAGAACACATCAGCCCTAGAACATTTATTCCCCATATTGAGACCTCTAATTCCCATCTCCAACTACATTTCAAGCATACCGCTCCCCTCCACAATGCTCACTGCATCTCTTAGATGTGGCTCTACCCCCCAGACCTTGAATCCCTGGTGAACACCACCACCATTAGAGCACCTAGTGTTAATCAGTCAGTACCAATTTGATGGCAAGAACATGTGGAGCCCATTCTTCCTATCTTGTGTCACTTTACTTCGAATGATGGGCTCAAATTCAATCCAGGGTAATATAAGTGATGCTAGCTCACTGTCATTCTAAAATTTGAGTAAAATTCTATTGTAAACATATACCAAATTTTAATAATCCACTCAAGAATTGATGGGCATTGGGGTGTTTCCACGACCTAGCAATAGTGAATTCTGCTGCCATAAACATTTGGTTGCAGATGTCCTCATTATAGAATGTCTTATGCTCTTTCGGGTAGATGCCCAATAATGCTATTGCTGGATCGAATGGTATTTCTATTTTTAGTTCTTTGAGAAATCTTCAAATTCTTTTGCATAGAAGAAGCACTAATTTGTAGTCCCACCAGCAGTGAAAGAGTGTTCCTGTCTCTCCACATCCTTGCCAGCATTTGTTGTTTTGGGATTTTTTGATAGAAGCCAATTTTACTGGGATTAGGTGGTATCTCATTGTGGTTTGGATTTGCATTTCTCTATTGATTAGAGATGTAGAACTTTTTTTATATCTTTGCTAGCCATTATTCTGTCTTCTTTGAAAAAGTTTCTGTTCATCTCCTGTGCCCATTTATAAATGGGGTTGTTTGGTTTTTTATTGTTAATTCTTTTGAGTTCTAGGTAGATTCTTGTTATCAGATTCTTATCAGAAGAGTAGAGAGAAATATTTTCTCCCATTCTGTAGGTTGTCTCTTTGCTCTAGTAATAGTTTCTTTGGCTGTGCAGAGGCTTTTTAAATTTGATCAGATCCCATTTGTTTATTTTTGTAGCTGTATTAATTGCTTTGGGGTCTTCCTCAAGAATTCTTTGCCTAGGCTGATGTCTTCCCAACATCTTCATCTAGGATTTGTAAGGTTTCCTGCCTTAGGTTTAGGTCTGTTAACCATCTTGAGTGTATTTTTGTGAGAGGTGAGAGATAGGGATTCAGTTTCATCTTTCTGCATGTAGCTATCTAATTTCCCCAGCATCATTTATTGAAAAGAGATTCTTTTCCCCAATATATGCTTTTGTCTGGTTATCAAAGATTAGGTTACCATAAGCAGATGGTTTCCTCTCTGGACATGCAGTCCTGTTTCAAAGATCAATGCTTCTATTGTTATGCCAATATGAGGCTCATTTGATTATTATTGCTTTATACAACAACTTGAATTCTGGAAAACTGATATCTCCAAGTTTGTTCTTTTTGTTTAAGATTGCTTTTGAGGTCTCTTCTGGTTCCATACAGAGTGAAGAATTATTTTTTCTAGGTCTGTAAAGAATGAAGATGGTACTTTAATGAGGATTTCATTTATTCTGTAGATCACTTTAGGTAAAATTGGCATTTTAACAATATTGATTCTACCAATCCATGAACAAGTTAGATTTTTTCATCTTTTTACATCTTCTGACATTTCATATTTTAGTGTTTCATAATTCTCCCTGTATAAGTCTTTAGTATCATTTGTTAAAGTTATTTCTAGATATTTTATTTTCTTGTGGCTATAGTAAAGTGTATTGCATTTTTTTATTTGAGTTTTGGCGTGACTGTTTTTGGCATACATGAATGTGTCTGATTTGTGTATATATTTTATAACCTGAGACTGTACCACATTCCTTTATCAGATTTAGGATTCTCTTTAAGGAGTTTTCTAGATATAATATCATATCATCAGTTTGATCTCAGCTGCACCCACTTACATGTGCTTAATACCCCCCTCTTTCTTAATTGCCATAGCTAGGACTTGGAGCACTGCGTTGAATATAAGAGGAAAAAGTGGGCATTCTTGTCTAGTTCCACTCCAAAGCAGGAATGGTTTCAGTTCTTCTCCATTTGGTATGACATTGGCTGTGAGTTTGTCATGAATGGATTTGATAATTTTAATGTATGAGCCACCTATGCCTGTTTTGTTAAGAGTTTTCATCATAGAGGTGCATTTGATTTTGTCAAATGCTTTTTCTGTATCTATTTAGAGGATCATATGGTCTTTGTGCTTGCTTTCATTTATGAGGAGAATTGCATTTATAGATTTGTGAATGTTGAACCAGCCTTGCATTCCTGGAATAAAACCCACTTTATCTTGGTGAATTATTTTTTTGATGTGCTGCTGATATCCATTTGCTAAAATTTTGTTGAGAATTTTTGCATCTATATTGATGAGGGATATTGGTCTGTAATTTTCTTTTTTTGTTGTGTCCTTTCCTGGTTTTGGTATTAAAGTTATATTGGCTTCACAGAATGAATTAGGAAGGATACCATCCTTCTCAATGTTGTGGAATAATTTCTGTACTATAGGTATGAATTCTTCTCTGTATGTTTGGTAAACTCTGAAGTGTATCCATCAGGACCAGGATGTTTCCATTTTGGGAGGTTATTAATTACTGTTCCAATATCTACATGTGAGATTCATCTGTTTAGAAATTCTGTTTCCTCCTGGGTGAACTTGGGAAGGTTGTATGTTTCCAGGAATCTGTCCATATGCACCTCGTTATGTAGTTTTTGAGCACCTAGTTTTTTTTATAGTAATCAAAATGTTTTGTATTTCCATGGTGTCTTTTGTGACCTCTCCTTTTTCATTTCTAATTGAGCTTATTAAAGTCCTTTCCCTTTGAGTTCTTGTCAATTTAGCCCCAGGGTCATTGGCTTTGTTTATCTTTTGGAAAAACCAGCTTCTGGTTATGTTGATTTTCTGTATAATTCTTTTGTTCTCAATTTCATTTAGTTCTGCTTCAATCTTCTTTCTTTACTTCTATTAGGATTAGGATTTCTCTGTTCTTCTCCTTCCAATTCCTTGAGTCTATTCATTAGGTTGTCAGTATCTAAGCTTTCATTTTTTTGGATGTGAATGTTTATTGCTATTCAATTTCCTCTTAGGTATGCTTTTGCTGTATCTCACAGGTTTTGGTAACATGTGTGTCCATTATCATTTGTTCAAAGAAACTCTTGATTTCCCCCTGAATTTTCTCCTTGAACCAAGAGTTATTCAATAATAAATTATTTGGTTTCCATGACTTTGTGAAGTGGTGAGACTTTCTATAGGAATTGGACTCCAATTTTATACTGGAATTATCAGAGAAGAGACACAGTATAATTTCTATTGTTTTGAATTTGTTGAGGCCTGATTTGAAGGCTACTATGTGGTCAATTTTGGAGAGACTTCCATGACTGCTGAGTAGAAAGTAAATTCAGCTTTAGTTGGGTGGAATGATCCATAGAGATCTGTCAGATCTTTTTGTTTAAGAGCTCTGTTTAAGGCCATGAATTCTTTGCTTATTTTCTGTCTAGAGGATCCATAGAGTTCATTCAGCGGGATGTTGAAGTCCCCTGCTACTATGGCAGTATTGTTTAACATGTTATTAAGCTCAGACAAGGTTTGCTTTATGTAGTTAGGTGCTCCTACATTGGGTGCATAAATGCTAATAATAGTTAAATCTTCTTGTTGGATCTCCTTTAACCATTATAAAGTGGCCTTCTTTATCCTTTATTACTTTTGCTATTTTAAGGCTTATATTGTCAGCAAATAGTGCAGTCACTCCAGCTTTCTTTTGACTTCTGTTTGCCTGGATGATAGTTTTCCATCCCTTGAACTTCAGCTGAATTGCATCTATTTGTGTTAGATGTGTTTCTTGTATACAACAGATACTAGGCTTGTGGATTTTTATCCAATCTGCCAGTCTATTTCTCTTCAGAGAAATAGTTTAGGCCATTAACACTTGACATGATTCAAATTTGAGGAAGATTTCCATTCATATTGTTGAGTAAAGTTCATTTGCTTTGGTTTACTCCTTTAGCCATCATGTAGTTCAATATCTATCCTTTAACTTTCTAGAGATTTTACTTTGAAGAGTCCTTATTGCCTTGTTTGATGTGACAGGTAGTTCTGAGTACTTCCTGTAGGGCTGGTCTGGTCTTTGAAAATTCCATCAGAAAATGCTTGTCTGAGAAGGACTTTATTTCTCCCCATAGATGAAACTTAATTTTGCCAGGTAAAGAATTGTAGATTGGGCTTTATTCTATTTTATTAGATTAAGGATAAGCATCCAATCCCTTCTGGCTTGTATGATTTCAGTTGAGAAGTCTGCATTTAGTCTGATAGCCCTACCTTTGTAGCTTATTGTTTTTGTCTGGCTGCTCGGAGGATTGCTTCTTTCACATTTACTTTGGTCAGCCTAATAATCACGTGATGAGGTGATTGCCTTTTCATGTTGAGCCTCCCTGGAGTTCTGTGTGCTTCTTGTATCTGGAAATCAAGGTTTCTGGCCAGACCCAGCATAATTTCCTCCAGTATTCCATGAAATAAGCTTTCCAGCCCTTGTGAATGTTCCTCTTCCCCCTCTGGTATCCCTATCAACCTGAGGCTCTGTTTTCTTACATAATCCCACACTTATTGTAAGCTTTGGTCTTGTCTCTTGTTTCTGTGTTCCTTTTCTTTCTCTGATTTGCTTAGTGCATAAGCATAATCTTCAAGTTCTGAAATTCACTCCTCTTCATCATGAATCCCATTCTTAAGACTTTCCCCTGAATTTTGGAGTTCCTGAAATGTTTTCTTCATTGCCAGGATTTCTGTTTGTGTGTGTGTGTGTGTTATTTCAATTTCTTTGGAGAGTTTTTCATTCATTTTCTGAATCGTTTTGTGGTTTTTCTATGTTGGCTATCAATTTTCTCTTTAATTCCATTGAGTTTTGTAACAATCCATATTCAGAATTCTTCCTCTGTCAGTTTAATCATGTCATGTAAGTTGGTGTCAGTTGGTGATGATTGAGTATTTTCCTTTTGAGGTGATATTTCTCTCTGATTCTTCATGTTTCCTGTGACCTTTTGCTGGTTCTTTCTCCTCTGGGTACTTTGTCAGGGACCAGAGTTGCTGGGAATGGATTATGAACCAACATCTGATAGGCTACTTCTACCGTCTTTCAGCCTCCAACAGGGAAGAGGAAGCAAATCAGAGGTAACAGTCTGTTGACTGGGTTTAGGATGAACAGCCTCTTTTTCAATTCCACCCAGGGTGGAGTCAGTCCCTATAGCGAGAAGCACCTGGGCCCAAGTCACAGAAAAGAGTGGGTAGTAATATCTCCCCAGGTCACAACTGGAGAGGCATCCTCCCTTGCAACTCCACCCTGCCAAAATGCATTCTGCTCTGTTGGCACAGAATACAGGAGGCTGGGTGGGGAAGGAGACTTCCGACATTCAGCCTGGTGAGTCAGGGCAGAGGTCACCACACTCCTCCTTCCACCTTTTCAAACACCGAATCTGTGCTGAACCAATTGGAGGACCTTGTGCTGGGTTGGGAATCAGAGGGACTCTCTCCTTTTTCCCCCCTATTTCAAATGCCAGACTGCTTATCCGTGCTAGGACGGGGAAGGGGACTGTTACAGCCTCCAGAGGAACTCACAGTGTTTCCCAGGTATGAGAGGTGTCTGACCACCTGCTTAGAGCTGGCATGGAAGATGACCACAGGGCAGGAAGGGAGGGTGGACTTCGTGGGCAGCTTCCAAACCAGGCTCTGAGACCTCTGCTTCCCCAACCCACCAAGTCACATCTGTTCACCTGCAGGAAACCACACTAGCTGTGACTCTCCAGTATCAGCTAAATGTCAGCAAGTTCCAAGGGCAGAGTCTCCTCCAAGATATATATCCCCATCGTAGACTTGGAAGCCTCCCAACATGAGATGTCTCTCTCTGTACTCTCTCCTGTGGCACTCTGAAGCAGCCGCTTGGGTCGGACCCTCTCCCACTGAAAGCTGACTCAGAAGAGCATACTAGAGAGCTCAAATTGTTCCCCACTCCAGTTTTTACTCCACACAGTCTGTCTGCCTGCACCACCACCACTTCCCACTTAATTCAGGTACTTTCCTGCCTGCATGGGTATGGAGATCAGTGGGGGAAGGATCGCTTGGAGTAAGAACACCTTGCCACAGCCTGCTGGCTGGAGAGGCACAGTACACCCATGTTCCCTCCCTGAGGTACACGTCTGACACTCTGGGCTTTGCAAAAGAGTCTCCGAATCACCTTTGTTTACCACCAGTGTCCTATGTCCCATGCTGTTTCTCTGCAGGTCCGCGAATCTGGTCCTGTGGAAGTGGAGTTCACTTATGTGCAGTAGTCCGCTTTCTTCACTTCTGACTCTAAGAATAGAGAGTTAGGAGGTCACCCCAAATCTGCCATTTTTCCAGTGTACAGACATTTTACCTGTTTAATTAAATTTACTTCTAAAAGTTTTATTTTTTAATGCTTCTATTAATAAAATTAATTTTTAAAATTTCTTTTTCAAATATAATGATATGGTTTCAAATACTTAGCTGTAAAGAAATTCTAACAATCATTTTTGCATGTTGATTTTGTGCCCTGAAACAATACTAACCTTGCTAAATATTTCTATCAGTTTTTTGGTGGAATTTTTATTTTTTATATTTCATTCTGCTATCATTTTTAATAACATTACAGCACTATATAACATTAAAGCTATGTGTATTTGTTACTCAGATATAAAGAAAAAGAACAACTTAGAAAAGGAGACCAAAAAGCAATCAAAGTATCCAAGAAATAAGAACAGATAAAGTGGCAAAAACTTCAGATATAAATCAAAGTATCCAAGAAATAAGAACAGATAAAGTGGCAAAAACTTCAGATATAAATGTAGTGAAAACATAAACTCAATAAAATAACCCTGATGCCTTTAAGATCAACTCATTAGCAAAGAGAAATAATTTTACTTCTTTCTTTCCAATTTAGATGACTTTTCTTTTTGTATGTCTAATTTCCTGGATTACAATGTTCATAACTATGTTCAATAAAAATGTTAGCATGGGCATTCTTGCTTTTTTTCCTGATCTTAGAGAAAATGTTTTCAACCTTTTTAACCATTAAGTATGATGTTAGCTGTGGTATATTTATCTTAGGCCTTTATTATGTTGGGGTGCATTCTTTCAATCACATTATTGGAAATTTTTATCCTGAAAGGATGTTGAATTTTGTCAAATGTCTTCTCCTGCATCTGTTGAGATGGTTATCTTTTTTGGTCTGGATGAACATGTTTATTTTAACAGTTATACATTCTTTTTTAATTTCAAAATATTAAGGGAGCACAAATATTTTAGGTTACATGGATCGCTTCTGTAATGCGTGAGTTATGGCTATAGATGTGCCCATTTCTCAAATAGTGTTTATTTTACCCATTAGGTAAGTTTTTACTTCCAATACCTTTTGCAATGATATATATTTTTTGTCTTTAATTCTGTTAATATGTTTCATCACGTTTATTAATGTGTGTCTGTTTAACATCTTGCATCCCAGAGATAAGGCCCACTTGTTCATAGTGAAAGGATCATTTTAATGTGCAACTGAATTCTGTTTGCTAGTAGTTAGTAGAGGATTTTTGCATATGAGATTATTGGGAATATTAGCCAGTTTTTCTTTCTTTTTTATAGTGTTTCTTGTCTGACTTTACTATAAGAGTACTGGTAGAGTCATAAATCAAGTGTGGAGGTATTACCACCACTTTGATTTTTTTAAAGTAATTGAAAATGATTTGTATTGGTTCTTTTTTTTCTTTATTGAAGTATACTTTGCATATCATGTCTTTATTCAATTTTAAGTGCACAATTAAATGATTTTCAGTGAATTTACTGAGGTGTACAGTTAATCACATGAATCAGTTTTTGAGGAATTCCTTTCCCCTATTGAGACCCCTCATTCCACTACCTAACTACTTTTCAAGCATGTACCACCCCTCCACAGTGCCCATCACGTCGCTCAGATGTGGGTATACCCTCCGCCTCAATTCCCTAGTGATCACTCCCACCATTTGAGCACCATAGTGTTAATCAGTTGATACCAGTTTGATGGCAAGTACAAGTGGGGCCCATTCCTCGGGTCTTATGTCACCTCACTTTGAATAACGGGCTCAAGCTTAATCCAGGAAAATATAAGAGGTGCTAACTCACTGTCATTTCTTAAAATTGAGTAATATTTCATGGTGAACATATACCAAATTTTAACAATCCACTCATGCATTGACGGGCACTTGGGGTGTTTTCACAACCTAGCGATAATGAATTGTGCTGCCATAAACATTTGGGTGCAGATGTCTTTATCATAGAATGTCTTATGCTCTTTTGGGTAGATACTTAATAATGCTATTGCTGGATTAAATGGTAATTCAGTTTTTAGCTCTTTGAGGAAACTCCATATTCTTTTCCACAAAGGTTGCACCAATTTTCAGTCCCACCAGCAGTGTAAAAGTGTTCCTATCTCTCCACATCCTCACCAGAATTTGTTGTTTTGGGATTTTCTTTTTTCCAGTTATATTCTGTAACTTTTTCTTTTTTTGTTCTTTATTCAAGTGTAATTCATGTATCATTCTTCACACCATTTTAAGTGTACAATTAAGTGGTTATTAGCAAATTTACCAAGTTGTACAGCTATACACATAAATCAGTTTTAAAGGATTTCCTACCCCCATTGAGACTCCTAATACCCGTCCCCAAATACATTTCAAGCATGCACCTACACTTCACAGTGCTCACCACATCTCTCAGCTGTGGCTCTACTTCACACCCTCAAAATCGCCAGTGAACACTACCACCATTTGAGCACCATGGTGTCAATCAGTTGATATCAATTTCATTGTGAGTACAAGAGGGGCTCATTCTTTGGGTCTTGTGTCACCTCACTTTTAATAATGGGCTTAAGCTTAATCCATGACAATATAAGTGGTGCTAGCTCACTGTCGTTTCTTAAAATAGAGTAATGTTCCATTGTAAACATACACCAAATTTTAACAATCCACTCATGAATTGATGGGCATTTGGGTTGTTTCAATACCTAGCAATAGTGAATTGTGGTGCCATAAACATTCAGGTGCAAATGTCTTTATCATAGATTGTCTTATGCTCTTTGGGGTAAATGCCTAATAATGCTATTGCTGGGTCAAATGGTAATTCTATTTATAGCTCTATGGGGAATCTCCACAATCTTTTCCACCAAGGTTGCACCAATTTGTAGTCCCACCAGCAGTGTAGGAATGTTCCTGTCTCCCCACATCCTCACCAGCATTTGTTGTTTAGGGATGTTTTTGATTGAGGCCCATCTCACTGGCTTTAGATGGTATCACATCGTGGTTTCGATTCGCATTTCTCAAATGATTAGAGATGTTGAACATATTTTTCTGTGTGTTTGCTAGGCATTAATCTGTCTTCTTTGGAGAAGTTTCTGTTGATCTCCTGTGTCCATATATAAATAGGGTTGTTTGATTTTTTTCTTGTTAATTCTTTTATTTTTCCACAGTCTACACCACCCTTAAATCTTTTTTTCTCTTTTTCTTCTTCTTTTTTAATTGGGGGAAAACTACAAAGCATTTACAGTACCATGTTTACAGTGACAATTTGTAGTGAGCTGATTTCCCAAAATATATTACCACTCAACTTGACTTATCTTGTTACGTTCAAAAACCTACTCTGTCAAAGTAGTCCAGAGAGTACATGCATAGTGCTCCAACTGTATCTATGTACAACCAACACTCCCTTTTAAGTGTACAATTAAATGATTTACAGTGAATTTACCGAGGTGTACAGTTAATCACATGAAACAGTTTTAGAGGAATTCCTTTCCCCTATTGAGACCCCTAATTCTGCTCCCCAACTACTTTTCAAGCATATCCCACCCCTCCATAGTGTTCCCCCACGTCGCTGAGACTTGGGTCTATCCCCCAATTCCCAATTGCCCACTGTTCGCTCCCACCCTTTGAGCACCATAGTGTTAATCAGTCAATACCAATTTGATGGTGAGTACAAGTGGGGCCCATTCTTCAGGTCTTGGGTCATCTCACTTCGAATAATGGGCTCAAGCTTAATCCAGGATAATACAAGAGGTGCTAA
>CAUYRT010050769.1:0-21684 GCA_963574885.1 Lepilemur ruficaudatus | reverse complement strand
GATTTTCTAAACCTCTGTTCTCATCTGTCGTAGTATAAGGTTAAAATATCAGCCGGACAACCCCCCCGCAAGCATATTTTCTGGCTGTCACCTTTAGTGACGTATTGTGGAGACAGGTTTCAGGTTCCGGTTTTTTTTGTGATGACTCTGACTATAGCTACCAAAAATTATTCCAGATAGGAATATTTATCTACCATATAATTTATTGACCAAACTGGGACATTTTTATTTTATTTTATTTTATTTTTTGAGACAGAGTCTCACTCTGTTGCCCAGACTAGAGTGCCGAGGCATCAGGCTAGCTCACAGCAACCTCAAACTCCTGGGCTCAAGCGATCCTCTTGCCTCAGCCTCCCCAGTAGCTGGGACTGTAAGCATGCGCCACCATGCCCGGCTCATTTTTTCTATATATTTTTAGTTGGCCAATTAATTTCTTTCTATTTTTAGTAGAGATGGGGTCTCGCTCTTGCTCAGGCTGGTCTCGAACTCCTGACCTTGAGTGATCCTCCTGCCTCAGCCTCCCAGAGTGCTAGGATTATAGGCATGAGCCACCGCGCCCGGCCTGAGAAGTTTTAACAGAGGCCTGGTTGGAGTTAGGAAAGAAGTGGATACTTGGAGAAGAGTATTCCAAGCAGAGGGAACAGTCCCTGCAAAGCCCCTGAGGCTGGAATGCAGTGAGCCTCAGTGGGGAGAGAGGGAAGGTCCTCATGGTGTCTAGAGTAGATAATGTGGAGCCTTGTGCACGTTATCTTTTTGGGGCCAAAAAGAGAACAAATTAGAGGCCAATTTGGGGTTTGTTCTTAAGGAAGAGCCTGAGCCTGCTGGGTGGGATCTGCGGTGTGGGAGAGAAAGGCTGGAGACGCTGACACAGAGAATGAGGGCAGAGACCAGGGAAAGGAGCGGGAATGCTGCGTGGCCCTGGTACCTTTGAGGGGCCTGTTAGTGATCCTCATGTCAAGGAGACAGCTGTTCACAGGCTGCAGAACCCGGAGGAGAGGGCTGAGCCTGAGATACAGGTTTGAGGCATCAGGTCGTAGATGGAGCTTAGAACCCAGAGAGTGGACGAGATGCTCTGAGGCTTAACGGGGAAGGAGTGAGCTGAGGGGTGTGCGCTGCGCTTGGGTGGACAGATGGACGACAGACACAGGAGGCCTGGGGGGGCGGCTCACATCAGTGGCTGCAGGACCTCCCCCTCGCCCCTCCCCAGGTGGGTTACGAACTGAAGGATGAGATCGAGCGCAAATTTGACAAGTGGCAGGAGCCGCCTCCCGTGAAGCAGGTGAAGCCGCTGCCTGCACCCCTGGATGGGCAGCGGAAGAAGCGAGGCGGCCGCAGGTGAGGGACCCTGGGGGGCTGGCAGGGGTGAGAGCCAGGAAAGGAGGAAACCAGGCACCCCCGCAGCTGACTCCCTGTTGCCCCCTGCCCTCCCGTCCCCAGGTACCGCAAGATGAAGGAGCGGCTGGGGCTGACTGAGATCCGGAAACAGGCCAACCGCATGAGCTTCGGAGAGGTCAGACCCCGCCACCCTGCCAGCTCGGGCACGCTGGGGATCCTCCCGCCCTCTCCCCACTCCCACAGCTGCCAAGTCCTGCCCCTTCTGCCTCCTGCCACATCCCCTCCTCTGCATCCTGTGACCCCCAGCTCAGATCAGGGGCATTGCCCAGCGTTCTCCCTGGTACCCCAGCCTCTGCTTTCTCCCCTCCCCATCTATCCAGCCCCAAAGCGACCTTTGTATCCCTCAGAGCCGGCTGCCCTGGCCTGTTCCCCCAGCTCAGAGCCCACAGCTTCCCATCCACCCAGGCTCCTTGGCTGGGCCCTACACACCCCCCAGGCCTGCCCCTCCCTGCCTGGAGGCGCAGCTGACTATACCGTGCCCTGCTGCACGGCCCCTCACCAAATTTCCTCCGCCAGTCTCTTGTTATCCAAGCATCATCCTACTGGTCCCGCAAGAACTAGCTCAGATCCACCTCATTGGTGAAACATGTCCCAGTTTTTGATATCCCTCAACACACATGGCCTCTAAGCTCTGAGCCCAGAGACCCAACTCCTCAGGGGTCCCCAGCCTCACTCATGTGGGGGCAGGCCCTGAGGCCCCAGCCAGGCTGAGTGGGTGCCTGTGGAATCAGTTAACCAGTGGCCGCTAGGCTTACCAGCTGGTTGAGGGGGTGCCCGGGTGGCTGGTGGGGCCCAGGGACGTAACTGCAGGACGCCTCCCCTCCTCCCCAGATCGAGGAGGACGCCTACCAGGAGGACCTGGGCTTCAGCCTGGGCCACCTGGGCAAGTCAGGCAGCGGGCGTGTGCGGCAGACACAGGTGAACGAGGCCACCAAGGCCAGGATCTCCAAGACGCTGCAGGTATGGGCCAGGGCTGGGGGCCTGATGGACACGAGGGCCAGGTAAGCCCAGATCACAGCCTCCCTGTCCCCTCCCACAGCGGACCCTGCAGAAGCAGAGTGTGGTGTACGGTGGGAAGTCCACCATCCGCGACCGCTCCTCAGGGACGGCCTCCAGCGTGGCCTTCACCCCGCTCCAGGTACGGTGTGGCCCGGCCCTGCTGGGGTTTGGCTCTGCTCCCTGGCCCTCCAGGTGGCCCCGGCAAAGCTCCTTCCCCTCTCCCTGTGAAGCAGGCCCACAGTAGATGTCCCCTCAGAGTTGTCAAGGAGGTCACATCGACAAGGCACATAGAGGGCTAAGGCAGCTCCTGGCAAGAGCTAGCAGCGACACTCATGGTGAGCATGGACTGGCTTGAGAATCAGGGACCCAGTGACTCTGTGTGACCTTGAGCAGGTTACAGCCCCTTTCAGCCTCCAGGTCCTTGTGTTCAAAATGGCCAGGGTGGCTGGAGTGACCTCGGGGCCCCACCAGAGCAGGCTCCCAGTTAGATGGGCTTGGACATCACACTGGGCCCAGGCCCCTGCCCAGCCAGCAGTGAGTGGCCTGGAGCGTGGCAGTCACCACACCTGTGTGCACCTAGTTTACTCATCTGCAGGACAGGGCGAGTCTGCACCTTGGTGGTGTGAGGTAGCAGTGAGCTCGTTCAGTCAGTCAGCAAGTATCTATTGAGCACCTACTGAGTTCCAAGCTCTGCTCTAGGCTCTGGGGATAAAGCAAAAACAAAAGACAAGTCTTACCCTTGTCGAGCTCGTGGGTAGCAGGGCACAGACAGATAAGTGTAATGTCCTGTGTAGTGGAAGGTGCTAAGTGCCAGGGAGGAAAGGGAGGGAGGGGCCTGGGGAGGTGGGGTTTCCGAGCAGCCAGGGAGGGCCTCCGTGAGCTCAGGATTACTGCCTTGGAAATGTTTAGAGCAGTGCCGGCCACGTGTCAGCAACCAGCCCTAGTCGTTAGGATTGTCGGTTATCGGTGGTCTTGGTGTGGTTTGTGCTGGGACCTCAGGCCAGCCACTTCTCTCTGGGACTCAGTTTCCTCACCCAGAATCTGGGCAGGATTGTCTGTTCTCAAACATTGCTGTTTTTAGCATCACCTGGGAACTTGTAAAAAATCCAGATGCCCTGGTCCCCTCCTCCACCTCCCCCCAGACCCACTGAGTCAGAATCTCCCAAGGCAGGGGAGACTCTGGGGACAGGCAGACTGTCCTCATGCCCACCTGAAGCCTGAGGACCCTCAGGAAGGGGCTGTGGGGCTCTAACATGTCACGATTCCCATACTGTATGGGGGAGGGGCCATCTCCCCACCTGATCCATCATCCCTCTCCCCCACCCCACAGGGCCTGGAGATTGTGAACCCACAGGCAGCAGAGAAGAAGGTAGCTGAGGCCAACCAGAAGTACTTCTCCAGCATGGCTGAATTCCTCAAGGTCAAGGGCGAGAAGAGCGGCATCATGTCCACCTGAGTGTCTGTGTGTACTCAGGGTGGGTACCCACTAAAGGGACACAGGGGCCCAGTCCTTGTGAAGGGATTGGGGTTAGGGCTGGGAGGTTCTGGCAGGAGAACCTGCCCTGCTGTCTGCCCCAGTGCTGGGACCATCCACGCAGGCCTGGGAAGAAGCCCAGCCTGGCCTCCCCCGGCACCAAGATCACTGCCCCATTGAGGGGGCAGAGGAGGTTTTCATCATGCTTTGTCTTCTTATTTTAACTGGGAAAGGAGATACTTTTTTGGGGGAAAGAATACAATTAAAATCACATTATCAAGACCTGTCCTTGGGGAGCGTTCATTTTCAAGCACTCGGGGCAGCTGGAGGAGCCAAAGCTATGGGTTTTTGGGAAAAGAGCTTGTGTTTCTGGTCCAGATGTTATCTGGGCCCAGACCTTGCCCCATCACTTCCTTGTCATGGGACCCCAGGAAGTGGCAAATCCTCTCCCTACCCCTTGGAGAACATCAATCAATTTGATACCCAAGTGATGTGGCCACTAAAAGCCCCAGCTCTCACTGCAGGCTGACCTGGATTGTTTGGTACCTCAGGCAAGTGGTACCTTTCCAATCTTCCACACCTACACCAGGAGCTCGCTGTAGGGGCCTAATGACAAGGTCCTGTTGTTATTTTTACCCAATGTTTGTTGGGGGTTGTGCCAAGCCCTGACAAGGGTGAATCGGGCAGGCTTCCCGCCCTGCTAGGAACTAATTGCTGTAACAATTCCTTCCAGGTGGGCAAAAGGAGCACATTTCCCCTCCCCTGCCCTCCAGGAACTGTCTTAGGAACCGGGGCTCAGCCAGGGTTGCCTTCACTTGGGCTAGGGGGAATGTGGCCTGCAGTAGGGGGGAGGGAAAGTATTCCAGGTGAGGGAACAGTGTGAGCAGTCCCAGGAGGGTGGCATGAAACCATGGTGTCCCTGGAAAGGTTAAGGAAGAACAACTCAGGGGCCCCATTCACTCTGCTCTGGGGCTGGGCTTCACAGAGATACTAAGGAGGGGGCCTAGTCACCTGATCTGCTAGGTCAGGGCTTCTCTTAGTTACCTGAGATATACTACCAAGACAAGAACCAGCAGTGGTGGGAGGATCATGCCTGGAGTCTCCATCTTTCCCTCTCTCCCACCCTCCAGCTCACACTTTCTCCCTGGGTCCTGTCTGTGAGATCCTGCTCTTTCTATTCCCCTATCTGGGCCTCCCCCATCACCACTTTGTCTCTGGATCCCAGTCCCTCCTTCAATCCTGTCTCTGGACCTCAGCTGCAATCTCTGAATCTCTTTCCTCCCTCAGGTAAAAAAGTCTACACACCTGGGAGGTTCCTCTTAATGGCCAAACTACCCCACATTGCCTGTTTCTCCCGTTTTGTTCTTGAGCCTTTAGGTCAGCTTGTTTGAAAACGACCACCTTTGCCGATTTCTGCATACTAGTCTGCCAGGGAGGACCCTTTGTCCACAGCTCTGTTCAGAATCCCCCATCACCCTTGGCCAGAGTGTATCTGGCATCTGCCAGTGGGTAGTAGGGTGGGGGTGGGAGGACATGAGGGTGTGAATTTCAAGAAAGGAATCTAAGGCACCTGATCTTACATTCTTAGAACAGAGATTCTCAAAATTTAATATACTTCCAAATTCCCTGGAGGGCTTTTTTTTTTTTGAGACAGAGTCTCACTTTGTTGCCCAGGCTAAAGTGCCGTGGTGTCAGCCTAGCTCACAGCAACCTCAAACTCTTAGGCTCAAGAGATCCTTCTGCCTCAGCCTCCCGAGTAGCTGGGACTACAGGCACGCAACCTGGCTAATTTTTTCTATATATTTTTAGTTGGCCAATTAATTTCTATTTTTAGTAGAGACAGGGTCTCGCTCTTGCTCAGGCTGGTCTCGAACTCCTGACCTTGAGCAATCCTCCCGCCTTGGCGTCCCAGAGTGCTAGGATTACAGGCGTGAGCCACCCCACCCGGCCTGAGGGCTTGTTTAACATAGTTGCTGGGCCCAGAGTTTATGTTTCAGTTAGTCCAGGGTGGGGCTCAAAAATGTGCATTTCAAACAAGTTCCAAAGTGATGGTTTATGCTCATCCAAGACTACACTTGGAGAACCCACTGCTCTTGAAAAGTCTACAAGTGGCTCTTAGATAAGCTCTGCACATTGGAATCATCTCAGGAATTTTAAAAATTACTCATATCAGGCTCCTGCCCTTGGAAATTGATTTAGCTGGTCTAGTGCCAGGCTAGGTATCTGAATTTTTTTTCAAGTTCACCCGGTGTGGTTTTTTGTTTGTTTGTTTTGAGACAGGGTCTCCCTCTGTTGCCCGGGCTGGAGTACAATGGCACGATCATAGCAGCTCACTGCAGCCTTGAACTCCTGGGCTCAAGCAATTCTCTTGCCTCAGCCTCCCGAGTAGCTGGGACTACAGGCATGCACCACAAGGCCTGGCTAATTTTTTCTATTTTTGGTATAGATGGGGGGAGTCTATGTTGCTCAGGCTGCTCTTGAACTCCTGGCCTTAAGCAATCCTCCCGCCTCAGCCTCCCAAAGTGCTGGGATGACAGGTGTGAGCCACTGTGCCCGGCCTCCCCAGGTGATTCTAAGTTGGTATACAGCCAAGTTTTAGAACCACTAATGTGGATCCTTGCTGCTCAAAGTGTGAACTGTGGACCATTAGCATCACCTGGGAGCTCCTTAGAAAAGCAGAATCTGGAAACTCCTGAATCAAAATCTGCATTTTAACACATCCATAGGTGATTCCTGAGAAGTCTGTGAGGCATTGCTCCATCCAGGGACCTCACTTGGAATAGCAAAGCTCTAGATCGATAACCCTCAAATGCTAACAAATGCCAAGGATCACCGGAGAAGTTTAAAAATACAGATCCCTAGGCTTCCCTCCTGTAAGTCTGTGTGCGGGCCAAAGAATGCACTTTTTTTTCTTTTTTTTTTTTTTTTGAGACAGTCTCACTCTGTTGCACGGGCTAGAGTGTCATGGCGTCAGCCTAGCTCACAGCAACCTCAAACTCCTGGGCTCAGGCAATCCTTCTGCCTCAGCCTCCCGAGTAGCTGGGACTACAGGCATGTACCACCATGCCACGCTAATTTTTTCTATATATTTTTAGTTGGCCAATTAATTTGTTTCTATTTTTAGTAGAGACAGTCTCACTCTTGCTCAGGCTGGTCTCGAACTCCTGACCTTGAGCGATCCACCCGCCTCGGCCTCCCAGAGTGCTAGGATTACAGGCGTGAGCCACCGCCTGGGCCAGAATATACATTTTTATAAGCCTCGCTCAGTCTCTCGCCACAAGCGATTCTGATGCGGGTGGTGCGGAATGGTTGAGTGTATGTTTACTTTTCCCTTGGATTTATCGTACTTTCCTCCACCTAGAGAGGAAGGGCGGGGTGATGAGGGGATATCTGGCTTTCTATCTCCATTGCATGACCCAGGACAAATGCCTACCAGTTCCCGAGAAAGTCACATTCCTTCATCTGTTCATTCAGCAAATGGTTACTGATTGCTTCCTGCTTGCTAGGTGTCCGGGACTCAAAATCCAGGTGGGGGACACCCAAATAATTACAAAAATAGCGGTGCACGTGCAAAAAATAAATCCCAACAAACAAAAGGCTCACCTGAGCACCCAGCACGAGTGGTCAGGAAAGTTTTCTCCCCAAGACAAGACAACAGAGCTGAGATCTGAACCGAGCAGGCATTACCGAGGCAACCGTGGGAGGGGAAAGCCAATCTCATCTCTACCTTCTGCAGCGTCCTCAAAACACTCCGGAAACGGAGGTGCAGAGAACGACTGCCCCACCATCTGGTCACATACCCAGTCAGAGCAGG
This sequence comes from Lepilemur ruficaudatus, assembly GCA_963574885.1. Lineage (NCBI taxonomy): Eukaryota > Metazoa > Chordata > Mammalia > Primates > Lepilemuridae > Lepilemur > Lepilemur ruficaudatus. Next base: position 14,002 of record CAUYRT010050769.1, on the reverse strand, counting down.
ACAAAAACTCTATGCCTCACTCTTCCAATCAATTTTGCTGTGCATGGTGCCAGGGACTCAGAGGCACTGTCTCTGCTTCCTTCCTTCCTTCATTCAGCAAATCATGCATTTCAGAGATGTGCCAACACAGAGGCACTTGGAAGAAAACAATGCGACTGAGACGGGGACCAGCCTGCCCGCCCTGGACGCAAGGGAAGGATGCGCGCAAGTCCCACACTTGCCAGCTACACCCCTCTTTCACACGCTTCACGAGCAGGTGCCGCCCACTCGCTACACTATTGGCCAAACCCGCACGAAGGCTAACAGCCAGAGACAATGAGGTGAAAGGGGTGGACTTTCTTGCCCAGCTCCTCCCCCTTGGCCCTGTGGCTGCTTTGATTGGCAGATGGCTTCGACTCGGCCCCCACTTTGAAGGCACCTGTCTGTCTCCCATTAGGTACGCGGCCTCTAATGCCCACTCTCCATGCCTTCCTCCGCCTTCCCCACCCACTTCCAGGACCAACCAATGGCTTCAGGGCAGAATACACTCCCAAACCAATTAAAAACGGCTCTAAACTTGACGGACGACTTCCCGCCCCTGATCGGCCTAGCTCCTCCCCTCGACCAATTGGTTTAGGAGAGGGGGGCGGGTACATCCAATCAGCATGACACAGGCCTCTTGATTGACGCAGGAGTCCTCGCGCTGGCGTGTTGTGCCCTGAGGCGGGAGGGAGAGGAGGAGCCGAGAGGAACACCTAAGCCAATTGTAGCAGGCTGCGCGGGAGACCAATCGAACGCCGCGCCTTGAAACGATTGTCCAATCCGCGAGAGGGGGCCGGTCGCATCCCTATCAGGAACCAATAGGGCGCCCCTGAGGGTCAAGAGCGACGTGCAGCGGGAGCAATGACAGGCCTATATTCGGTGCTCGGGGCCGACCCGCGCCAGAGACGAGAAGAGAGGAGGGGAGGTCTCCTCCGCCGCCGCCATCTTGGACCGGGCCCGGTCAGCTTCCGCGGAGCCATCGGCAGACGCCGCGGCCTCCCTTGAGCCCCGACCCCCGTCGTCAGAACAACCCCGGGCCCACTTCCCCCACCCCACTTCCGCTTCGCGCCGCTATCGCGATAGCGCCCGGGCCCGGGGCGCGAGAAAAAGGCGGCGGGCGCTCGCCTCCCCCGCCTGTCGCGATAGGCTCCTCAGCGGCGGCGCCAGCTCCTGTGGTGAGAGCGTCAGGCTCGACTGGGCCGGACCCCTTTCCCTCCTCTCCCCCGGCGCCATCGGCCGCCCTCCCCGCCGCTTCCCGCCTGGGGGACACCGCTGGCTGTCGCGACACGGCCTCCCCTCGCCCGCCCCCTGCCGCCGCCTCTGCAGCGCGGGGCGCAGCCCCCTCCCTCTCGCCCTCTCTCTCCTCCTCCTCCTTCACGCCCCTCGGCGCCGTCCGGGGGGCGTCTTTCCGCGACCCGGACCCATGGCCCCGCCCGCCGCTGCCTCCCCTCGTGGCATCGCGTCGGGCCCGGGGTTAGAGGTGTGAGGGTACGAACCCTCCGTGTACGAGGTGCCCGCCCCTCTCCGCGTCGGTATTGGTTCGTGGCTGGAAGGATGGAGGCGCCCCTGGTCCCAGGTGCCCGCCCTCTCGGGGCTCAGGTGCCTGCCCCTTCGGCTTTAGGCCCTTGTGTTGCGGACAGCCTCCGCGCCCAGGCTTCTCCCTTCACGGTGGTGTCGGGGGGTGCAAGCCCCTCTCCAGGACGAGGGCCCTGTTAGGGGTGGGGGAGTCACCCTTCCGGGGCTCTCCGCATCCCTCCTCACCGTTGATACCATCTCTTCTGTTTGGAGCATAACCCCTGGGATCTAAGGCTCCAGCTTCCTCTCCGTATCTCATGGGGGAGCCTCTTTGGAGATCGAGTGGAGGATAAACTCCCCAAAAATGAAAATGCCAGCTCCTTTAGTTAGAGCCTCAGCCAAAGTTTCTACCTCTTTAGTATGCACCTTTTCCCTTTCATAGTGACAAGTACCCCAGACGACTAAAGCTTCCACAGCCCGCAGCACAGGGAGCCTTCCTTTTAGGGGAGCATGACTTTTCCCCCCACTGGGATTCAGGACTGCCCTCAGTGTTGTCGACTTCTGGGCCTGAGCCCTTCCGCCCCTTCGGTCTTGGTGTCTGCCTCTGGCTTTGTAGATGTGAGTTCCTGTGGGTCCAAACTGTCCGTTTCTCTGGGTGTGGGCTTCCTTGTGATGTCACGTCGTGGGCTGTTTAGCTCCTCTGGGTCTCAGGTACCCATTTTATCTTGATGAAACCTCCTAAGCTCCCACTCTGCCCATGTTAGTGAGTTCCCATTGTAGGCAGCGCAAGTCCCCCTTTTTCTAAGTAGTACCTGTGTCTTGATGCAGGGCTGTCACCTCCCCCAGGATTAACTCTTCTGACCTTTTGGTAAGGGTTTTTGAACACCTTCTCTTTCTTCTCTCACCACATGAGCTGTCGCCTGGCTCGGTGTGAGGCTTCTAGCCCTAGCCACGCCAGTTGTCTTTGGTGTATCATCTCTCCAGGGGCCAAGAACCCACTCCCCTTGGTATTCATATTTGTGTTAGACCCCTCACTGTGGATGTGTAATTTTACCATCGCTAAAAGAACCCACTGAGTGTTAGCAGTTATAGAACAAGGGTTCACACCTACCCACCTCCCACCCTGCTGGTACCCATTAGGAATATAAGGCTTCTTAAACCTGAGTTTCTTGTACTGTGAGGTGTGGATTTTTCTCTCTGGGATTGTGCTTTCTCCGGGGTAAGGAATCTTTCTTGGTCTTGCCTCCCCCGGGATAAGGTTCCTGCCTGCCTTGGTATTGGTATTAGTCCCTCTCCTGCATTTGAGGTGTCCATGGTCTTTGTGTGTCCCCATTGTGAGGGTAAACACCCTTTTTGGATGTAGGTGCCCTCAGCTAATGCTACCAGTCTCTGTCATGATTTCACACTCTATGGGACAAAGGCAAAGATTCCTTGCTGTGGGGGTTTAAGGCGCCTGAGACTTGATGGAGAGAGACCCTGCTGTAGTCAGTTTCCCTGGGATTAAAGATTCCTCTGGTGTAATTGTTCCATGGTGGGGGTTCCCAGTTCTCCACCCTTGGTATTGGGCCTCTCGGTGGGGAGATAACTACCTCTACCCCAGGACTTAACACATCCACCTTCCAGAGCCTCTGTGTGGCTGAGTCAGCAGCCTCCGCTGGGTTGAGGATCACCCTCCAACATACTTCCTAGAGCTCCAAGCCATTGAGACAGAAGCTCTCCTAGATCAAAGGCACCTCATGACGTGGTACCAGACCTCTGTGGGCATGTGATAGCCCCCAGGATTAAGGACTGCTTGTGTTAGCTTCCCAGGACTTAAACCTTCTGCCCTCTCCTGCCCTCTTCCTTAAATCTTTTTCTGTGGTGGTGCCATCTCCCCTGAGGTGAAGTTGAGGAGCTCTTCGTTATTGGTTTTGGCCCCTCATTTTAGGTGTTGGCTTCTGTGGGTCTGGTGTACTGCTCAACCTACCCACGCCTTTTAGCTCCTTGCTTGTGTGAATTTGCTTTCCTCTTGGACAAAGGATCCTCTTAGGTAAGTCTCCTGGGCCAAGATTCCCAGATTCCTTCGTGCTATTCGAGACCCCTTGCTTGTTAGAGTGCAGGCTCTCCTTGCCTAACGTACCCACCTGCTTCAGAGTGGGCCCTGCAATAATTACATTCCCGTGGAGGATTTTGGTGGGACACCCTCCACCCCTAGAGCAGATGTGGCTCTGAGGTGGCATCTCTGCTTCAAGACTCAAGCTCTAGCTTCCTTTTTCTCTGGCTCTGTGCTGGGGGGATCTGAGGCACAGACACCCTCTTGATAGGGGGCTTTTCTTCGGGGACGGGTGTTGTCTCCACTGTGGCTAAGGCTCCAGCCTCTCTAGGGGATGAGTACCTTGGGCTTATGGTACTTGTCCATTCTCTGTGGAGGAGCTCTCTCCCCAAATCAGGTATTATCGTCTCTGGGTCCCAGCTGTTGCCCACTTTGATGTCGGACTGTTCTATCTGAAACATCACCTCTCTGTGTTAGGGCTCTTCTTCCCCTGGCACCTTGCTTCTGACTACTTCAGGATTTCCTTCTCTTGCTGCCACAGTATAGTCTCCCCTCTGTGGAGGAATCACGGCCTCCCCTGCACTAGGGTCCCAACCCCTTCAGTGTGGGGACTTGGGGAGGGGATCACCTCCCTGTGGTGTTGAGTGCCTTGTTTAGTGCCTTGTCTCACGTTGAACCATGAGACATCTTCTTCCTCTGGGCTGGGATACCTGCCATGACCCTCTGTTGGACTTGTGGGGCAGAGGGAGGGAGTCTAAGCTCTTGTTTAACATTCCTGTCCCCCGTATGCAGTAAGAGGCTTTTCTGTGGTGGGATGTTGGAGCTAAGACTTTGGTCAGGATCCCTGCACACCTCAGTGTTGTTGTGCAGGCCCTTGTATAAGCTGCCTGGATAAAAGTTACTTGCCCCACCTCAGTTCGAGTTCCCTTTGTGGCACTATCTCCTGAGTCCTTTTGTCTGGTTGCTTTGCCTTCTTGGAGATTCCCCGTGTATGGCATGTTAGGTGACCCTGGGCTGAGGATCCTGCTGTTCTTTTGGTTGAGCCTTTTACTGAGGAGATTTAAGCTGACTCAAGTCTAAGGTAGCACTTCTACCTACTACCACTCAGAATGGGTCCCTATGGGGTGGGGAAAAAATTCCCTGGGTTTAAGTTACTAGCCCTGTCCTTTATTGGCCTTTTGTTCTAAAGCTTGCTGTATGGTTGCTGCTAGCCACATATGGTGATTAGTAACTAGTTAGCAATGAAAAAATTCAGTTCCTCGGTTATACTTGTCACATTTCAAGTATTCAGTGGCCAGATAGTGCAGATATAGAACATTTCGAACATTGCAAAGTTCTGTTAGATGGGACTGTTCTCCAGATGTTCCCTTCCTTGTGAGTAAGGACCTTCTTGGTATTACTTCCCTCTGGGTTGAGGCACTTAGTCCTCAGTGTGGCTGTTTCTGTCTTTACAGTTAAGGGCTGCTCTGGGGCACCCCTGCCCTGTGCCAGCAGAGCAGGAGCACCCCCTGGGTCTCAGGGAGCCATGGTTTTCAGTATAGGCCCCCTACCTGCTAGGGGGAAATCTCTGCTGGTGGCTCAGAAGTCCTCTTAGCATAACCCTCCCTCCCCAAGGTTCCCTGATCTTGGTGTCAGGCCCTAAGATGTGGATTCTTCTTAGACTAAAGTTCCTGGTAACTCCCCTTTGACCTCAGTCCCCTCTGGCTTGCACATAACTTCCTTTAGGGTAAACGTGCCCCTGTCTTTTAAGTTTTGGGTGCCTGCCCCGATGGTGTTTGTTTCCCTGAGTCTAAGTTACCAGTACATTTGATATGGGATTCCTTTGTGTGTGCAGATCGGCTCCCTCACAGCTAAGGTACCTTTTCACCCTCTTATCTTGATAAGATTTCTATCTTCTCACAGCTTTCTCTTGGTACTGCCTTCTGCCCCCAAATCTGTAACCATTCTTGGTATTAGCCTCTTTTTGGGTTAGGAATGTTATCTCCTTTAGATTAAGGTTTCTGCTCTGGAATAAATTTCTTGGAGGTCCAAGGCCCTCTTCTGCTTGGCATGTGTGAGTAGGTTCAGCTCTTTACAGTTTTAGGCATCTTTCACCGTTCCCCACCCCCAACCTCCCTTCCCTCCCCTACAGCTCACACACATGTACACAAGTATCAGGCCCTTCTCTGTGAGATGCCAGTTCTGTTTGTCTCCTGACTTGTCTAAGGGGTGACCTCTCCAAGTGACCTCTGTGCCCAGCCCCTGTGTGTAGAAAGTGTGATCTCCAAGGCTAATTAATGCCTTTGTCCCAGCGGTCAGTTATGTGCTGCATGACTTCGTCCTGCTCTGAAAAATCCTTTTGAGTGTCATCTGAGGAGAAGGTGCTCAATGCTCTAGGAATTTTCCACTTCCTGGGTCAGAGGCATACAAAAAAATATATATAGCTTTCCTTGTTTCAGCGGACTTTCAGAGTCGCCTTGTCAGCCAGATCTCACACAGGGCAATCAAGGGAGCATAAGGGGAATTGGGCTTGGTCTTTATCATCAGATAGTAAACATTTCTTCCCTTTACCATCCCACCTGCCTCGCTATGTCTGACCACATCTGTGTTTCTGGGTTTGGACCAACCAGGGAATAGATGTTAATTCCTTCCCATTCTCTCCTAGCAGCGTCCGTCTCCAAGAGAGTATGAAGAGAGTGCGCCTGTAGGGCAGGGAAGATGGCGGACAAGCGCAAACTCCAAGGTATTACACTAATAGCCCACTGCATGTGTGGCCACATGCTCTCTCTTCTGGGAACTCTTCTTTGGTGCCTGCTGCCTTGGCAGGCTTCTAACAGTGTTCTTCTTCCCTGGCCAGGTGAGATTGATCGCTGCCTCAAGAAGGTGTCCGAGGGCGTGGAGCAGTTTGAAGATATTTGGCAGAAGGTACAGGGGCAGGTCCCTGAAAATCTGGGTCTCCAGGGAGGAGAGCATTGGCAGAGGTTCAGGATCTCTGGGTATTGACCAGAGAGAGGGGTTGCATGTCCACATGCTGAGGACCCAAGAGAAGCAGCTCTGAGATCGACTGGGGGTGGGGGGCATCCCAGAGTCCCTGGCCCAAGGAGGAGAGAGATTGCATCTGCACTGCTGGTCCAGCCACTGGTGGACTGGGCTGGCCACTTGCACACTGAGTCCTGAATTCTCTCCCTCCCTCAGCTCCACAATGCAGCCAACGCGAACCAGAAAGAAAAGTATGAGGCTGATCTAAAGAAGGAGATTAAGAAGCTACAAGTGAGGGGGATGGGGGCCTGGACTCTCGTGTCCTGAGGGTGGAGGGAACTGGGAGAGTGGACTGCTGGGTCCCAGGGAGAAGGAGCTGGGGACCCCAGTTCCTGGGTCCTGATATCTGACTTTCTTGCTTTTCCCATCTGCAGCGGCTAAGGGACCAGATCAAGACATGGGTAGCATCCAACGAGATCAAGGATAAGAGGCAGCTTATTGACAACCGCAAGCTCATTGAGACGGTAGGAGCCTGAAGCAGCGTGTCTGAGTCCCTGAGAGGTGGGGAGGTGGCCAGATTCCTGGGACCCCAGGAGGCAGAGGTAGAACAGCCACCAGGGATCCCCAAGAGGAGTAAGGTCTGTGCGCCTAAGGGAAGGGGGAGACAGTGGACTCAGAGTCCAGAAGATGAGGTCATGAGGCTCAGGTTGAGTGGCTGCTGGCCCTTAGTCAGCTCCTTTCCCACCTTCGAGAGCCCCCCTGCCAACTGCACTCTCTACAGCAAATGGAACGGTTCAAAGTTGTGGAACGAGAGACTAAGACCAAAGCTTATAGCAAGGAGGGCCTGGGCCTGGCCCAGAAGGTGGACCCTGCCCAGAAGGAAAAGGAAGAGGTTGGCCAGTGGCTCACGGTGAGTTGGGGTAGAGAAGAGGAGGTGAACTTGGGGGGCCCTGAGCCCTGGACATACACGGAAACTCTGGCTGACAGCCTTCTTCTTTGCTCCTTCTCCCCCCAGAATACTATCGACACCCTAAACATGCAGGTGGACCAGTTTGAGAGTGAAGTGGAGTCACTGTCGGTGCAGACACGCAAGAAGAAGGGCGACAAGGATGTGAGTGTGGGGAGACCTGAAGCCCACAGGATGGGGATGGGGATGGGAATGGGCTGGTGAGTGGGAGACCCAGTCATTTAGGCTCCTGGGAGACGGGGTCTGGATTGCTAAGGTGGACAGGGCCAACAGCTGAGATTGGCAAGACAGGATTGGGAGAGCTTAGCAGCTGACTTGGGTGGTACAGGGAGGAGGTGAGACAGAACCTCCCTCTGGGTGTCTGGGTAGATAGTGAGGCCTTACAGAAGAGGCACAGTTTGGGGAAGATGAGCTCAGGTTCAGCTTGGGCTGCACAGTAAGTGTGAGACCTGAAGGACACGCAGGGCAGGAGGCCTCGTAACATCCAGAGGGCCCCAGATTCCAGTGAGGAGCCAGTAGGTACAGACAAGGCAGGACGCTGAAACCACTGAATTTGGCCTGAAGGAAAAGAATGGTCTGGGACAAAGCCAGATGCTGAGATCTCAAATTCCAAAAATTCAGGATTATAGGGTGTGAGTTCAGAGGTATACAAACTGTATCTACTTGTTGGCAGGGAAATATGGGGAAAAGAGAGCCAGGTCCTTAGAGAAGCTGGGGATGGGGGAAGGTTGGGAAGTCAGAGGTGTGCCACAGTTGGGCATCAGGTCTGAGGGCTTTTGGAACCAGGGACGAAGCCAGGGGGACGAAGGGTCCTTTAATAGAGAAGGGATTTGGAACTGATGCTAAAATGTCAAATCCTAAAAGGAATCGGGGCCTCTAGAGGGCAGGAGCTAGGCTTAAGAATCTGGGCCCCTGTAGGGTTGGGAGTGGGGGCTAGTGATGACAGAGATTATCATGATTCTAAACAGCAAGCTCCGGAGGTTATCATTAATACTGTTGGAGCAAGACTTGGAGGGGCCGTGGGGGATCCTAGAAGGTGGTAAGAGCTGGTGGGCACAGTGGAGAGATTTGAGCTTTCAGGTGAGGTACCATTAGGGGCCAGGTTGTGGGGGTCTTTTAGGGACTGCTGGGTCTTTTAGAGGTTTCCGGATATTTCTGGAGCCAGAAAGGGTGTGTTGAGGAAGCAGTGGGATTCCCAAGATGTCAGAAGCCTAAGATTGGTCCCCACAGGGGTGAGAGGGTGGCCAGACCTCATATTGCCCTACCCTAGAAGGGGCTGGAGTGGAGCTTCTGGGTCTTTACAGGGGTCAGGGACTGAGGATGGGTTCTGTGGGGACAGGAGGGGACAGGCAGGTGCTCAGCAGCCCCTGAGCCTGGCCCTGGGCTCGCCAGCAGAAGCAGGACCGGATTGAGGGCTTGAAGCGGCACATCGAGAAGCACCGGTACCACGTGCGGATGCTGGAGACCATCCTTCGCATGCTGGACAACGACTCCATCCTCGTTGACGCCATCCGCAAGATCAAGGACGACGTTGAGTACTATGTAGACTCATCCCAGGACCCTGACTTCGAGGAGAATGAGTTTCTCTATGACGACCTGGACCTCGAGGACATTCGTGAGGCCCTGGGACTGGCCATGATGCAGTGGGTTGGGGCCAGGAGGGGTTGTCCCTGCCAGCTAAACATGCCCCTCCCCTTCCCCCACAGCACAGGCGCTGGTCGCCACCTCCCCCCCCAGCCATAGCCACATGGAGGATGAGATCTTCAACCAGTCCAGCAGCACACCCACCTCGACCACCTCCAGCTCTCCCATCCCGCCCAGCCCAGCCAACTGTACCACGGTGAGGACCCCGCACGGCACTAGTAATTTGTTTCCAAGGGGGCAGAAGTCCAGGAGACAAGCCTGGGTCTCTCAGAAGTGGCTGTGGGAGGGTAGTTGAGGAAGCAAGGGTCCTAATATCCAGAGTCTGGGCTCTTAGGGTGGCTAAGATCCTACATCTGGGTCCTTAACGGCTGTACAGAGCTGACAGGGTGAACCCTGAATCCCTGGCCATTTTAGGTTTGGGTGTGGGAGGTGGGAGGGCCTGGTGCATAGGGTGCCTGAGGAGGCTGGGCAGCTGGCTGCCTTGGGCAGGGATCCAAGGGTTAGATTCCCTAAGGAGAGTGGGTTCCCGGATCCTTAAGAGCCTGGAGGGTAAATGCTGGCTCCCAGAAGATAAGGACTTTGGGGAGCCTGAATTTAGATGATTTTCTCCAGGGAGGTCAAGGGCAGGCATTTGAACAGCTCTGGGGTTCAAGGTTAGTCAGCTGGGCCCAGGTCCCCGAGATGTTCGAAGATTGGCTTCTCTGTGTTGGAGTCCTAGAGTCACACAGGTTTCTGACTCTGCCTCCCCCACCTCAGGAAAACTCCGAAGATGATAAGAAGAGAGGACGCTCAACAGACAGCGAAGTCAGCCAGGTGGGTCTGAGCTTGCTGTTGATGGGCGTGTCACTTGCTTATTCATTCATTTCCAAGGGCTTATTGAGGCCTGAAGGCTGGCCATAGTGCTGGGCTCGGGGACATAGGTGGGTCAGAAATCGGTGCTGCCCTGAGGGCAGGTGGGCAGGGCAGGGCAGGCACACAGGTGACTGGTGCTGTGGTCAAGGGGGTAGCCCACAGCACAAGCCTGACCTGGCGGTCAGTGAATGCTGCTTTAGGATGGCACGTGCCCTGGGCTTCAGGGGAAGGCCGGAGTCTGCCCCGCAGGGAGGGATGGCAGCAGGTAACATGGGTGAGTTGTGACAGAAAACTTGGGAATGTCAAGAGATGAAGCAGCCAGCCAGGTCTGTGGGGCCTGGGGTCCAAGTGTGAGCACAGGGCCTGAGGTTGTCGGGCTGAGGGCTTTGTGGACCAGCTCTGAAGGGAACAAACATGCCTAAGAAGTGATGGGGCCTTCGCTGGCTAGTAATGTACATTGCAGGTTTCTGAGAGTAGAAGGTGACATGCAGCATTTCTCAGAATTTTTTTCCCCCAGTGACCCCCGTTAACCTTATTAGCATCTCCCCGAAGATAGAAGCACACTTTAGGAAACACTGCTGCAGAGGAATGATGTTAGTGAGGGGTGCAATGGGCCCAAAGGGGAGACCTTGAGTGGGCATTGATGGGGCTGCTGTGGGCACCCAGGAGTAGCAAGGTGGGTGGTAGTGGCAGGCGGTGGTGAGGAGAGAAGCTGAGTCAAGGACTCCCAGGGGCCAGGCCTGGCTCAATCACCTTCCCAGGCCCCTACTGCCAAGCACTGATCACAGGAAACAGTGAGTGGGGCAGTCCCTTTTGGTGTTTGGTGAGTGCCAGGTGCCTGTCGGGTAGTCAGGGGAAGTCCAGGAGGCAGTTAGGTACAGCTGCCTGAGTTATCTGTTAGCAGCTTGGCTGGAGTGGGGATGCTGTGGAACGTGTTTCCTGGCTCTGCAAGTGACTTCTGTGACCCTTTAAGTGATATTCAGAATTACTGTCCAATTTATACCTGTTTTTCCTTCTACTCTCGATGTTAGGCTGCCCCAGCTAATCTTGTATCGAGGACATTTAGGCGTTCCCCACTAGTTCCCTGTTGCCTGGCACATGCGTCTTTGAGTGGCAGCCAATGTTGTATGTCAGATCCCTGTGGGGCTTCCATGGGGAGGTGTCCGGGCAGGACTTGGGAAGCTGGGCAGGAGTGTTTTAAGCATAAAGGTGATTGAAGCCACGAGGGTGAGTCACATCACCTGGGTCCCCAGGAAGGTGGGAGCAGCTGGAGACAGACCAGAGAGGAGGCTGGTGGGACGACAATGCAGCCTGAGCCTGGGGGGAGTGGGCACCAGCTGGCCCACTGGGTGCTGACCTTCTGCTGTTTCCCACCCGCAGTCTCCAGCTAAAAATGGCTCCAAGCCTGTCCACAGCAACCAGCACTCTCAGTCCCCAGCTGTGCAGCCCACCTACCCCTCCGGCCCCCCGCCTGCTGCCTCTGCCTTGAATACCACCCCTGGCAACAATGGGGCCCCTGCCCCAGCAGCACCCCCAAGTGCCCTGGGCCCCAAGGCCAGTCCAGCTCCCAGCCACAACTCGGGTACCCCTGCCCCCTACGCCCAGGCTGTGGCACCCCCGGCCCCCAGCGGGCCCAGCACCACCCAGCCCCGGCCCCCCAGTGTCCAGCCTAGCGGGGGAGGCAGCGGAGGCAGTGGAGGCAGCGGAGGAAGCGGCAGCAGTAGTAACAGCAGTGCCGGCGGAGGTGCTGGCAAGCAGAATGGTGCCACCAGTAAGTGGAGAGCTGGCAGGGTGGGCTACAGGGCTGTGGGCTGGGCTAGGTAGCAGCTGGCAACCTCTTTCCATCCGCTCTTCATTCCCCCTCCCAGGTTACAGCTCAGTCGTGGCAGACAGCCCGGCGGAGGTGGCTCTGAACAGCAGTGGGGGCAACAACGCCAACAACCAGGCTCTGGGACCCTCTTCTGGCCCCCACAACCCACCTCCCAGCACCTCGTGAGTGTCTGGGCCTTTGGCAGGGTTGGGGGCAGCAGCCTCTTGGCACAGAGAGGCACTGGTGCCTCCCCCGTCACCACATGGCATGGGAATTGGGCCCTGCTCTTGCGGGTTAGAACATCCAGTGAGCTGTCTTCCCACCTTGGTTAGGTGCGTGTCCGCACTTCTTTCCAACTGGGACATTGTATGTGTTTGACCTCCCCACTTTGCCTTTTAGAATGCTCCAAAATATATCCTCATCTAATTGGGATTTTTCTCAGGAGCCCCACCAACCACCCCTCCATATTTCTATTACCTGCCTGAGGCCACGTGACTCCTGCTGGAGGGGTCAGTGTTCTGCTTTTCAAAGGGAAATATCCTGAAGTCCTCCTTCCTCTTTCTCTAGCGGCTGTTCCAGATCTTAGGTCAAACCATTTCACTGGGTCCACCTGTTTGCCAGAAGAATGCCCCAAGAGAGAAACTTAATCTTCCACATGGAATGGGTGCAAGGCCTGCTTCCCTGGCCCCTCCCTCACTCCAGCTCCAGCTGGGCTGCCCCAGGGGGGCATCTGTCCTGTGTCCACCTGCCCAAGGCAGCTTGTTTTGTGATTGGGACAATCATTCCCATACCTTCTTCCTCCATGGACTGTTCCAGAAGGCCATCCCCTCCTTTATCCATTTTTAGCCCTGTGCCCTTCTGTTGGAGCACCCTGAGCATCTCATTCTCGCTTCCATAGCTCTACTTCACTGATGAAAAATGATTCCAAGATTGGGTTCTACCTTTGCCCAAAAGAGCCACTTCTTTCTCCTGTCTGTCTGCCCTCAGCCTGCCCCTCTCAGATCCTGTCTTGTGTGGATTCTCCCCCCTTCACCCAGTCTCCTTGGCCATCCCACCCTCAGGGACCTTGCTCTGAGCCCCCTCCCCTTCTCCATCCTCTCTCTTCAGGAAAGAACCTGGTGCAGCAGCTGCAACTGGGGCTGGGGGTGTGGCCTCAGGCTCAGGGAACAACTCAGGGGGACCCAGCCTCCTGGTGCCGCTGCCTGTGAATCCACCCAGCTCCCCGACACCCAGCTTCAGCGAGGCCAAGGCAGCTGGTGCCTTGCTCAACGGACCTCCGCAGTTCAGCACTGCCCCGGAGATCAAGGTGGGCTCCTCAAACGTCCCCAGTGGGCCCTGAGCCTCTGTCCTGGCTCTGTTGTCTTTGCTCCAGAAGTTTGTCTCCTTTCCTCCAGGTCTCTGACCACCACCTACACTCTCTCTGGATCTTGGTTTCTTTGGCTTTCTGTCTTGTTCTTTCTCCAGGGCTTTCTGTACCACCTGTGCCCTCAACTTTGGTCTCTGAGTGCTCTCATACTTCCCCCGGAGCTGTCTCTGAGACTCTATGTTTCTTGGAGTTACTTTCCTTCCCTTTGGTTGTACTTGCCCTCTCTGAGTTTCTTTCTCCATCTTTGCTCCAGGCCTTCAGTCTGTAGCCCCATTTCTCCTCACAAGACACACTGGTGCTTTCTGCTTCATGTGACCACTTACTACCCTCTCTCTCTTCTAAGAAACATTTCAGTCAAGAGAACACTTGTTGGCTGGGCGCGGTGGCTCACACCTATAATCCCAGCACTCTGGGAGGCCAAGGTGGAAGGATTGTTTGAGCTTAAGGAGTTCAAGGTTACTGTGAGCTATGATGATGCCACTGCACACTCTACCCAGGGCGACAGAGCAACAAGTCTCTGTCTCAAAGAAAAAAAAAGAGAAAGAAAGAAAGAAGAGAAAAAGTACTTGTTGAAGTCTGCTGTGGGCCAGGCTTTGTGCCGGGCAAATGCAGCTTGGTTCCTGCTTTTAGGAAGCTTCCTGGCTAGTGGAGGGAGCAGTTTCTTTTTTTTCTTTTTGAGACAGTCTCACTCTGTCACCCGGGCTAGAGTGCCGTGGCGTCAGCCTAGCTCACAGCAGCCTCAAACTCCTGGGCTCAAGCAATCCTCCTGCCTCAGCCTCCCGAGTAGCTGGGACTACAGGCATGAGCCACCATGCCCGGCTAATCTTTTCTATATAT
>CAUYRT010050767.1:0-23849 GCA_963574885.1 Lepilemur ruficaudatus | reverse complement strand
CTGCAAAACATTTAACTAAGCAAGAGTCAGTCATACACCAAAGTGCATTATAGCATTTTTAAAACATTGTCTAAATCAGCATTTCAAGATTATTCATCTCTGCAAAAGAACTAAAAGTAAATGCTGATGGCTCCTCTTACTCATACTGTATATTAAGAGTAACAATTGTAAGGTAGTTCAAGAAGATGCTTAGCACTTTCATCCTACATAGAGCTTTCTGTATAATTTAAAAAGCTTGACAGAGTATTTTTTTAAATCAGCAAATTTAAAAAGAAGACGACCAAAAATACTGGTCATTAAAAATGGTGATTTCTTGAAAAAAAATCAATAAAAAGTAAGTATTGATTAGAGAATATAAAAGTGGCATAATTCAATTTTATAACTACGTAAACATAAATAGCTCTAGGATATAGAAAAATAATTTTGAATACTACAAAAAGCTAACAAATGGAATTATATAAAAATGTTTAACTCCACAAACTAAGAAAAAAACATCAATCACAATAGAATGCAAAAAAGGGTCAAATAAAATAGAATTAAGTAGAATCATTTAAAATTTAGAGTATTAGGTCTAACAACAGAGCATTATGTCTAAAAATAGAAATAAGAATTTGGATTATATTAAAATAAAAAAGAAAAATTAAAGAAAATCAAACCTTGTAAAAAAAATGGTATGAATAGACAAAAAAAATCACTGTTAGCATATTTTAATCATTTTACAACAAAATTGACATCTGTGGTCAAGTGATAAGTATTCTGTTTATGAGATAGTAATGATAACTTTCAAGACAGGATATGCAGTATAAAACTTAAAAATCAATTTTGTAAGAGTACTGCAATAGCCAAGCGCGGTGGCTCACGCCTGTAATCCTAGAACTCTGGGAGGCTGAGGCGGGTGGATCGCTCAAGGTCAAGAGTTCGAAACCAGCCTGAGCAAGAGCGAGACCCCGTCTCTAATAAAAATAGAAAGAAATTCATTGGCCAACTAAAAAGATATAGAAAAAATTAGCCGGGCATGGTGGTGCATGCCTGTAGTTCCAGCTACTCGGGAGGCTGAGGCAGGAGGATCGCTTGAGCCCAGGAGTTTGAGGTTGCTGTGAGCTAGGCTGACGCCACGGCACTCACTCTAGCCCAGACAACAGATCGAGACTCTGTCTTAAAAAAAAAAACAAAAAAAAGTACCGCAATAAAAAATACATTTTTTATTACCTTCCTTGAGAAGTAATTTTGCTAATTAACAAAAGCACTGCATGTAAAGAGACCAGCTCAGTGCCTGGTACACAGTAAATAATAATAATAATAATTATTATTATTTTTCAGATTATTTGATCAAGAATATTTAAGGAAAAAAATGATTAAATAAGCCTGAAGAAATTAGTCAATTCTATTAGGAAAGAACATGACCAAAGATCACAATCTTCTCATGACAAAGCAGAACAAAAACATACAGTATTGTGCATTGTCTGTCGAAAGCCTAATAGTATACAGTAGTCCCAATCAACTGAATTTCTGTACCTCAAGAACATAACCAAAACCAAAATTACTTTTCAAAAATCCAGGGGGCTCCAAATTTTACCATAAAAAGCATATGAAATGCTAAGTTATAATAATCTTCGATGACATCAATTAAAAATAAATGGTTTTAGATTCACAGACCCCTTTAAAAGCACATAACAGAATTTTTCATCTAATTATTAGTAAAAGTTTTCTGTGAAAAGGTACCTGTTTTTTTCTTTTTTTTTTAAATTGTAGGAATCCCCACCTGAAGTTATCTAATTAAGAATACTTCCAGCTTACACTTTGCAATTTATAAAACATTGTTATGTATTTTCACAACATCCCTAGATATCCCTATTTTAATAATGAAGGAAAGAAGTACCTTAAGTAATATAGCTCAAAATCAACACAAATCTAAGAGACTCAAACCTATTACTCAAAACCCCTCCTTTGGACCATTTTATCTATCTAAAAATGTTATATTACAAGTTGTTTTTCCTAATTTCAGTAATTTCCTACAATTTCCATTTTTCATACATGATCTTTATTTAACAGTTTGATTTAAAAAGCTGATACATGTAAATGTGCTTAAAAGAGCTCCTGGCACAAAGAAAATACTCAGCTAATACTTAGCTGTTATTAACATTGTTGTCATTATCATCACCATAATTCCTTCTTTTCCTTTTGAGATTTATATATGAACTGTTATCAACTTTTCAGAATTGAAGTTCCAAACTGTTGGACCATGTTTATAGTTATTGAGTTATATAGTTATTGAAAGTTGTGGAAAATAAACAAGAAATCTGAGAATTTCTATAAAGCAATGATTTGCTTGAGTTAACAAACTTCTCTTTTACAATCCAATCCAAAAGTCTCAAAAGAGTTTTTCACACCTTTCTGTGAAGGCTTTCTTTGGAAAATCATTAAACCCCAGCTTTGGGAGATGATTTGCAGAAAAGGAAAATAGATAACTCTGGAGCATAAGACTTAGGAATAGGGCCACTGGAAATGCTAAAGGACAGCATTTCATAAAGATACATTTTGTGGGTATATAAAACGTGGGAAAAGGTTTAGGAAGGGAGGCAAAGAGCATAACTACTTTACAACTCTGCTTAGGATCCTGATGACTGGCTAAAACCCATCTGCCAATGTCATCTTCATTTGGCATAACTAGGAAATTGGACACATCCTTTAATTCCATAATGACAGAAAGAGGCTGCCTTATAGCATTTGAGAGGTTATATATAAATAGAGGCTATGTGTTATTTTATTCTTTTGTGGAAGGAGATTAGGCCAATAGATATTGAAAGACAGCCACTGCAAAGTGAGGGCAAAAGACTAGCAAGGAATAGAAAGCAAGGTGGCTGAATACAATGTACTTTTATAGGTTTATGTTATAATATCAGTTTAAAGGAAAGAATATTGTTAAGTATAAGGTATCTGATATACACAAATTAAACAAAAAGCTTCAAATTCAGAGGATGGAAGAGGATATACTATCAGGAAATATTACATCATAAAAGATGGTCATTCTTGATTAAAGAATAATCATTTGGTTGGGGAAGACTTTAAGAAAAACTATGGTATATATATATCAAAGGGGCCATTCTATCTGATGACAATGCTACTATTTACTGGGAAAAAAGCAAAGGTTCTATGAGTCTTACATAAATCATTTCACTATCTTCACAGCAATTCATTATATACAGACCTTTTAGCATCCCCAATTTGCAGGTGAAAAACCTTGTCTGGGAGAAGTTAAGCGACTATCAATGGTTGGTTACCCAGCCAGTGGCAGCAGCAAGATTCAAAACCATCTCCAACAAAATTGACTAGCAAATCCTAGAATGATCTGGGGTGCTTGGATCGATGAAACTATTGGTGCTGCATTTGCAAGGCCATTAGAGTCCTTTCATGAAAGCTCTTCAATGTCCTTTTGAAAAAAATACCATTAACATTTTTATTCCTACTTATATAATGTCTGTGACTATCACCTTAGAAGAAGGCATCGCAGATAGAAAGGGGAAAACAGCATATCTTGTCTTAAGGGACACAGAAAAGACGCTTGGCAAAAATAGCTTATAAAAATATGTGAACAAAATATGTAAATACTGTCATCACAGTTTTTTGCCTTATTTTTCTCTTAACTATTACATTTGTATGCCCACACCCATGAACCCAATTAAGAGTCTTTCATTTTCTGCATTGCTGAAGCTTTTTAAAGCCACCAATGAATTTTATTCTGTGTGTCTCGACCACCTGCCTTCTTCCCCCACCCCTCTAGTGAAGAAAACAAACAAATAGCCTCTGTCACTTAAGCAATATTGCCACTGTTGGGGGTGCAGTAACTATTTTGTTTCAGTTGTAGCAGCTCTTTTATCTAAATGACAAGTATAACAAGCAGCCTGATCAGCATTTTTACTCAACCTTGGCTTTTAGGGTATTTTGTTATATGCTATATATGGCTGAAATGGTTTGGCACTTATCCTTACACGCTCTAGATTTTATTTAATATTGTCAAGAAAAAAAATTTCATCACCACGCCACTGTGGCTTTTAGAGTTAACAAATAAGCACTTTGATTTTCAAGTACCAAAGCACTTTTTAGTCCCTTGAAAACACACTTTCTTACAAGTGGCACTAAATATATACCCACTATACCATTTCAATTTAATGAACACATCTTGGGAAAAAGAAAGTATTCCATTTTACTTATTGTGCCTATGTAGAATCTAAATCATTTTAAATGCTTACATTGGTAGATTTAGTAGCAATGCCTTCATAGTTCTATAGTTAGTATTAAGTGATCTTTTACTACAGGTTTTTTACCTGACTTTGAGAAAGTCACATAAATTGTTGAAAATAATCTATTATTTCAATGCTGAGATAAATGTCTAGAGGAACCCAAAAAACAGTCCTAAAAACCCAAAGATAATTACTGAAAGAGTTTTACATAATTATAAAAATGGTAAACACTGAAGAAGCCCAATGCTGATATAACAAAATCTATTCATTTGCAGATATATTTATCTACCCACTTAAAGAAAAAGTTAAACCATTAAAATCATGTAACTCATCTATAGGGTTTTTTTTTCCATCTACAGGCTTTTAAAATAGGTTAATATAAATATCAATGTTCCTTCAGCTTCTATAAGCTGGAAACAAAACAAAATTAGAAACTACATGAGGAATATTCAGCTCTTGAAACTCCTTTTCTGTTTGTTGTGAAAGTCATATGAATATAACAAAACTAGTTCCAAATTGCAAAACTATACATATTCTGTTCAGCTCAACTCTGAGAAAACTGTGTTTACGGTATAGCTCAAACCTGGACTAAGAACTCTAAATATTTTAATGATTTACATTTTGAAGCATAAAAGAACATCGTAACTATAAGAGGAAAGAGGATTCAAATTCCATAAAATGACTAAAACTAGTTCTTTTAGTCTCTGTTTTGGACTAATTAATTGCTTTCTGGGAGAAATATTAAATCTTAATATAAAAATTAGATAGACATAAAGTAGAATCAGCTAAAGATGTCAACGTATAGGCAGGCAAGGATGGAAGTGGAGGTCATTATGCTAAGTGAAATAAGCCAAACACTGAAAGACAAATATTGCATACTCTCACTCATATGTGGAAACTAAAACAGTAGATCTCATGAAGATAGAGAGTAAAATGGTGGTTACCAGAGGCTGGGAAGGGTGGGGGAAGGGAAGGATGGACAGAGATTGATTAAAATATATGTTTTATATATTTTAATCTGAGTTGTAAGGCATTTTGAAACTATAGCGGACTTCAAATATCAAACAAGGAGATAAAATGTATTTGGGCAAGTGTAACCAGAGGTATGTGGCGGCTTTCAGAAGAAATAGGGCAACTGCAATCAATTTAATGAAATAATCTTTAATTATGCCATAGCTGTAACAGGAGAGATTTTAATAATTCTCATGATTTAAGAAGAGCCATGGGGGATGTGAGCGCAATCTGGCTGCAACATCTGTCACCCCACTGATTTGCCAGGGTTGATTCAGCTGATCTGGCTGGCTAGGCGGGTGTCCCCTTTCCCCCTCACCACTCCATATGCATCCCTTCTGAAGCTTCACGCTCAGTTGAAGAGGACAACCTTCCCCAATAGAGGAGGACCATTCTTTGGTCAAGGGTAGAGAAGTAAATGTGCTCCCCTGTTAGAACCTCCAAACAAACTCTCAAGAATAGCCATGGGTCATACCTAGAGCTAGTAAATGTTGATAACACTTTTGGAGTTGATTTTTAGCAATGTGAGATCTAACAGAAAAATTACCAGTTTTAAGGCAGTTATATTGCTAGAAAAAGCCCACGGCTGGTCAGCTTCAAGACTATCTCTAGGATGAAGCACTGAATTACACCGCCAGCCCTTCTAGGTCTCCAGGCTGCAGACAGCAGATTGTGGCACTTCTCAGCCTCCTTCATCATGTGAGCCAAGTTCTCATAATAAATCTCTTTTTAGATATAGATATACATATAAACATCTCCTGTTGGTTCTGTTTCTCTGGAGAAATCTCACTAACACACCATAGCAAGAAGCAAGGAAATTAACTCATGAGTTGAAAAGGACTGGTAACGAAGAATTCCATTTAACACATCCCCTGAGAGAGAGACTCCAGTTGAGGAACAATTAGTCCAAATACCATAAAGTGTTACTAGCAGTTATTTCTTTATACAGTTGTATAAGTTGTTACGTTCATTGAAGAACAAGCAAACCTTTTAACACATTGACTGCCACACTAGAAAAAAAATTTTTTTCCTTGGGGCCACAGTGCTTTATTATAAAAATAGAATAAAAAGATTGTTTTGTTTGAAAACAAAACAATCCTTTCTAATTTCATGATAAATTTGTTATTTTTTGTTTTCTGCATGAATTATATGCAACTTCAAAAATAGTTCCCACAGCTCCCAAGGTAGAGAGACATGTGAGTTACATATGCTTCACGAGGCCCTGAGCTCAAAACTAGCATGAACTAGTGATTTAAATACAACTCACATGGCGGTTAATGTGTTAAATATTATTATCCATACTTGGCTTCTTTGTTCTTTTTATTAATTATAATTGAGGAAAATTTAAATTACAGAATTCTTCTTTATATTTAAATTTTGAGATCAATATTGAGACTACAATTGTTAGCACAGGTAAAAAAGTAAGACATGAACAGAGGAAGCAGGGAATAGGCAGTGTGAACAAATGGGATGCTGACTGAGAGAACATACTGTAAGAATAACAAGATAAAGGTAGCTGCAAATGTCACAAGAAACAAACAGCAGAGGGCACATTATATTAATACAACGTTGCGTTTTGCCTCCCACCCACTGTGGGCCTTGGCCACCACAACACATCTGGGCCTAACCAAACAAGGTGAAAAACTTCCCCCATCAATGGCACGAAGGAGACAACATCCCCATTGGTTAAGAACAAAAGAAGAGGTAACGTCATGAGGGAGGCGAGGCCAGACAAGAAAGAAAAGGGTAACCCAAAGAGATCCCAGTGCCATTGTCTGCTGGGACGTGTGCCCACTCCTACCCCTTTTGGAGTGTACTATCACTTGCTGATTATACAGACACCCCAGGGCCACAGTCCACTGGGACGTGTGCAAGCTCTTAACCCCTTCAAGAGTGACCTTTGGCTTTAATAAACTTTGCTGATTGCTGCTTCGAAACTGTCTCTTGCTTTCATTCTTCGATTGTGAGAAGACAAGAACCAAGGAGTTTAATAGCTGGTAGCAAAAGTACCACAAACTGGGTAGCTTAAAACAATAGAAATTCATTTTCTCACAGTTCTAGAAGTTAGGAGGTGTTAACAAATCCATGATCTCTTTGAAGGCTCTAGGGGAGGATCCTTCCTTGCTTCTTCCAGGTTCTGGTAGCTCCAGGTGTTCTTTGGTTTGTGACAACATGAGTCTAATCTCTGCCTCTGTCATTACATAGTGTTCTCTCCCTGTGTGTCTGTCTTCATACGATGTTTTCATCTTTCTATGAGAACACCAGTCATACTGGATTTGGGCCCACCCATATGACCTCATCTTAACTTGATTACATCTGCAAAGAACCTGTTTACGAATCAGGTCACATTTCATAGGGACCAGGAGGTTAGGACTTCAACATATCTTTTTGGAAACACAATTCAACCCATAACATATACTCAAAAAATAAATGTTGAAAATATATAAACTAGAATCTGACAGAACTGAAAAAACACAAGTTAGACAAATCTAACTTGTTCATGTTTTTTGTTTTTAGAGACAGTGTCTTCCTACCCAAGCTAGACTCAAACTCCTGAGCTCAAGGGATCCTCTCACCTCAGCATCTGGGACAAATCTAAATTTATAGTGGAGACTTCAACACTCCTCTCAGTAATCAATAGAACAAGTGGACAGAAAATCAGTAAGGAGATAAAAGATATGAAGAACATTAACAATTCACCTAACAATTTACCTAATTGATATTAATAGAACACTTTACCTAACAACAGAATATGCATGCTTTTCAAATGCACGTTGACCAACACAGACCATGTTATGAGCCGTTAAACAAATTTTGACTAATGTGAAAGAACTGAAGTCATACAGAATATGCTCCCCAACCATAATGCAATTAAAAAAGAAATAAAAGAAAGAAAGCTGACAAATCCCCAAATATGTGGAAATTATACAACACACTTCTAAATAAAAGTCACAAGAGAAATTATAAAACACTGTTATTTTGAATAGAATGAAAATGATATAAATTTGTTGGACCCACCTAAATCACTGCTTTGAGAAAAAATTATAGCATTAAATGCTTATATTTGAAATGAAAAAAATGGCCAGGCATGGTGGCTCACACCTGTAATCCTAGCACTTTGGGAGGCTGAAGCAGGAGGATCACTTGAGGTCAGGAGTTTGAGACCCGCCTTGGCAATAGCCAGACCTTGTCTCTACAAAATATAAAAAAATTAGCTGGGTGTGGTGGTACGTGCCTGTAGTCCCACCTAACGGGGAGGCTGAGCCAGGAGGATAACTTGGGCCCAGGAGTTTGAGGTTGCAGTGAGCTATGATAACAACACCGCACTCCAGCCCGGGTAACAGAGTAAGATGCTGTCTCAAAAAAAAAAAAAAAAAAGGAAAAAGTTCTGAAATCAATAGAGTTTCTACCTTAAAATACTACTAAAAAGGAAGAGAAATTAAATCCAAATCAAACAGAAGAAAAAAAGGAAAGCAAAGATAATTGAAATAGAAAACGGATAAAACAATAGAAAAATAAATAAAATCTTAAACCACACAGGTCCAGAGGCGGGAAAGTAAAGAAATAAATTACCGGCTGGGCGTGGTAGCTCACGCCTATAATCATAGCACTCTGGGAGGCCAAGGCAGGTGGATTGCTCAATGTCAGGAGTTTGAAACCAGCCTGAGCAAGAGCGAGACCCCGTCTCTACTAAAAATGGAAAGAAATTAATTGGCCAACTAAACATATATAGAAGGAAGGAAGGAAGGAAAGAAGGAAGGAGGGAGGGAAGGAGGAAGGGAAGGAAGGAAGAAAGGAAGGAAGGAAATAAATTACCAATATTAAGAATGAAGAAAGGGACAATTTAGATCAAATAAAAAAATTCTGTGAAAGATGCAGACTACCAAAACTTATTCAATAATGAAGAAATAATCTGAATAGCCCTATATCTATTAATGAAATGGAAGTCAAAGTTTTACAAGAAACCTTCCTAGAAATAAAACTCCTAGATTGAATGGCTTTACTGATAAGTTTCATCAAACATTTAAGGATGAAATACTAATAATTCTATGCCATCCTTTCCAGGAAATAGAAGAGGAGGGAATAACTTTGAAACTCATTTTGTTATGCAATCATTACCTTAAAACCAAAACTGGAAAAAGATATTACAATATCTTTTTTGACTACAGATGCAAAAATTCTTAAGAAAATACTTGCAAACTGAATCCAGCCATTTATCTAAAGGATAATACATAACAATCTGTTTTATTTCAGGAATGAAACACTCCTAAATCAACCAGTGTAATTCACTATACTAACAGACTAAAAAAAAAAATCATCTTCAGAAAAAGCACTTGACAAAGGTCAATACCTAGTTATGATGAAAACTCCCAAAAAACTAGGAATAGATGGGAACTTACTCAACCTAACAGAGGACATCTATGAAAAACCCTGTAGCTAATATCATACTTACGGTGAAAGACTGAATGCTTTTCCCCTAAGACCAAAGCCAAGACATTCTCAGTACTTCTTATCAACATTTTAAGTCTTCATTCCAAGATGCTATATTCATTTATGTAGAAAGTCCCAAAAAGTCTACAAAAAGGCTGCTAGTACTAATAATTGAGCTTAGCAAAGATATAGAGTCAATACACAAATTTCAATTTTATCTTTATATACTAGCAATGAACAATTGGAATTATAAATTTTATAACTGCATTAAAAACATAAAATATTTAGGATAAATTAACAAAATACGTATAAGAATTGTATACTAAAAGCTATGAAGCATTGGAGAGAAGCTGAAGGACTAAATAAATGAAAGAGTTACCATATTCATGAGTTAGAAGATTCAATACTGTTAATATATCATTTTTACCCAATGATCTATAGATTCAATACCACCCCAGTAAAAATGCTAGCAGGCTTTTTAAAATTATTAGATATTGATAAGCTAATTCTCAAGAAGCAAGACGTAGAATAGCCAAACGATTTTTAAAAAGAATAAAGCGGGAGGAGTCACTTAACCTGATTTCATGACTTATTAAAAAATTACAGTCATCAAGACAGTGTGGTACTGATACAAGCCTAGATATACTGATTGAGCAGACTAGGGAGTCTAAAATAGACCTACACATACATGGCCAAATAACTTCCAACAAAGGTGCCAAGGCAACTCAAGAGAAAAGATAGTCTTTCCAACAAATGGTGCTAGAAGAATTGGACTTCCATGTGTAAAAAGTGGACCTAGACTCCTACCACCCTAAACATATAATACACTCTAGATAAAAAATAAGTAGCATCAGCAGCCACAATACAGGAGGATAATAATAATTCTGTTTCTTCCAATTTGTTATTAGAAAAACCAATTATCATTGGTGGGTCACAATAAACATATAGTTAATTAAATAATCTAAATCAGCAGCTTCTAACATTTCTCTGTAAGACAGTCTCTCAAATATATACATGTATACTATATGGACTTACAGATCTCTTTCAATAAACCCACAGGCCCCCACATGTGACCAGAGCCCACAGGTTGGGAACAACTGCCACATCTTTACCTTCCTTCCCACCACTAAGACTCCTATCATACAAGTGCTATATATTTAGCATTGACTTATTTTTAACCTCTTTTCTTCCATTCTTTTTTCTACTATAATACTTTAAGTCTAAATGTAGGATTTCATATTATTTCTTCATGTTTCACTTGAACACTTCATCTGAGTATCCCAATCTGTCAAAATGATTTAAAATTTTGTATTTTAATTACTACAAACGGTATGGTCACTTTGTTATATTAAGTGAAACTATTGGGCAGATCAGGGCCTGGGACAGAATTTTAAAAAGATGCTCTAAAGAGGACAATACCAGAAGTTTATAAAGTCCATTAAACAATATGGTTATTCAACGATTTCAACAGTTATGGATGCTACTAATGATTTTAATTACCTTGTCTGTATTTCAGAAAGGAATGACTCAGACTTTTAACTCATTTACTGAGAGATGTCACATGAAATCTATAACTTCCCCAATTTACTAACCTAATCAAAACTTACGCTTTTAAAGTAAATATGTTAATGTAGTTTAATAGGATATATTTCCCAGTAAAACTACTGATTTTCTTCTTATATTTTTAAAAATACAACTTTTTAACTGTCTATTCTAGTTTTTATATTAAACCAATGGTAACATGGTTTTATTTGCAAAAATTACCCTTTTCACTTCCCAAAACTTGGATAAACTATAGATTCATATTAAAAAATTCCCATTTTCTGGTATTCTCTTATAAATGATTTATATATAACATACATTTGATGATAAAGGTTTTTAGAAGTAGGGACAATTTCATTCACTTTTGTTTCTGGCAAAATACTTAGAATAATGTACACAAAAGGCATCCAGTAAATATTTAATAATCAGTTATTGTAAAGGTATTTATACTGAATAAATGTGTTTATTGAAGTAATTGGACTTTGAGAATAAGGAATTAAACAGGAATTTGGATGTAAGAATAAAAGATAATTTATTACATTACCACTATAAAAAGCATACTACATATTCACATAAGTTTTAAAATCACAGGAAAACAAGAATGAGAAGTTGATACAAGTATATTTTTAAAACTACAAATGCATGCAGGTTTTTAAAATGTCCTTTTACTAAATTTACTTTCAATCATAAGAAAAAAATACCCAAGCCTGAAGTGAGAAGTGTACTAATACCACTTATGAAACTTAAAAAAAAAATTTCGTAGGTGTTTTGAAAACAATTTTATGCAAATTCACAATAGGTATTCTCTACTCTGAATTTACCTTAGTTTGTACACCCAGCACTAAACTAAGAAAATAGCAAGCATTATGGCATAAAAACTAGTAATGCCATGCAAAAATAATTCATTTATAAATAATAATAAATGGCCACTCTACATCACAGTAACTTAGCATGATTAGAGAATAAATACCTAACTTTGAGAAGGATTACTGACTGGCAGTGTGTTGCTGGCATATGTCAGAATTATTCATCACCCTGACAGTAATATTAACCACAATCCATTTCAGTTGCTTCATTTTATCATTTTCTGACTAATGTTAAAAAACAATGTCATTGAAGGCTGCTTAAATTAAGTGTAGAGTTAACTTCTGTTAGAGTCATTCAAAAACTTCTAGAAGATAACTTCTAGTAGCAAACCAAACCTGTAATACAGAGTGCTAATGCTTAATAGATGTAAACTTAGAAACACAGTCACACAAAACAACTTAAAAAGACTAATTTCCTATTTTAAAAATAAAACTTCCACAAATCCTCTGAATGTATCACAACATCCATAGCCATATATATACATATATGTGTGTGTATTTAATATATAGCTCACACTTTGCTTACTATAGCATTAAATTCTAGGGAAAGAGTTGCATAGATGTATTTTAAACTAATGTACCACATTGAACAATAATAATGTATATAAAGGTCAGTATACTCACGAAAAAATTTCTTCAGGATTATATAAAATAAATAGCAGTTTGATACATGGATCTCCCAAATTATGTTATTTGCTAAAGGTCCCTCTACTTATAAATGTAAGCAGACTGATACATGTCTATCTAAATCCAAATATTCTCTCCTCTGGTCCTCTAATTTTATTTTTCCAGGCTATTTTCCTCATATCATGTTGATATTATTTTTAGAAGACATTTGCACTTTCCTTCCAATTCGTCTATTAATTTTATTACTTATCTTTCTTGTTTTATGATTATTTATTTTTCATAGCATCATGTTCTTATTCTATTAATGCAGTATCTTTCTTTTATTTCTCTGAGAGTATTTATTCTAGGGCTTTTTGGTTTTTAAGGCTTCTTCTGCTTCCTAATTGCCTCTGTTTCTTCTGGTTTCTTTTTATTTTTCTGTTTGCTTCAGTCTGTCATCTTTTAACACTGGAGATTGGCTTTGCATGTTTGCTAATATTTGGCTTTGGCTGTACCTTCTTTTTTAAGAATGAGGCACTGAGGAGCTGAATGAAGCACATGGAGCATAAACAGGAATGTGAACTGGACTTCACTGAAGGGAAATCAGATGGGCTTCAAGTAAGATCCCTAAATGTTAGTATTTTCTGGTCTTTTCTCTTAAGCCATTCACTGAGTCCAAAGGGTAATACAATCTTCTGTCTATGGAGTGGGGCTGGTATAAGCCTGGCTGCCAGTGTTCTGATAGCATGACAGCAAAACAGGTCTGGGGCCCTTCACAGTTCAGTACTTAGAGCTTTCAGTTATAATCCTCCTGTTTTTCATCCTTTACCTTAAAATCTCCCTCTGTTTGTGCTTACTGTTTTCATTTCAGAAATTTCTCTGGTACAGTTTCTCAAAAAAGTAAATCTCTTGGCTTTTGACAATATAGAAGGAAGGGTAGTCAGATTTTGGAATGAAGTAGGTATAAAGCAGGTATTCGATATAAAATATTCTTTCTGGATGTACCTGAAGTCTACCAGTTCACTGCTGGACAGATCTGAGATCAAATCCTGGGCTTACCACTTGGAAATAAGTGACTTTGGAGAGTTCATTAATCTCACTACATCTTAGTTTCCTTTTCTGTAAAATAAAGGTAATAACACATTCCTTACAGTGTTGTTGAGGGGATTAAAGGAAAGAGCATACGTAAAATGTTTGTTATACTGGAAAGCACCTACTAGGGCTTCCCTTACAATCCTACAAATACATTCTGAACTTTTCCCGTGTCATTCTAATGCTGATTTGACTGCAAACTTTCCAAAGCCAAGGAAAGCAATTTATGCCATGATCTCTAACATCAATGTGGCATATAACAACATCTATGTTTGATGCCAAGATTATACTATTTTTAATATATTTTGTCAACCAATAAAAATATCTAAAACATAATCAAGTATGGAGTAATTTTTAGTTTTTTTCTCTGCATTTATATTTTATTTAAACAATTTAAGATCCATTATTTACTATTGTAGTATCGTAAGATTCGTTTCTATTTTTAAGCTTGGATTCTTGTGGTTTTACTGAAGCCCAATAAATAGAAAAACAAAGTAAAAGCTGTAACACCTATTATGTTTAAACAATACTCCCCACCTCCCCCCGCCAAAAAGTTTTCTTTTCCCTCTGTGACATCTAGATGGTATATTGATTCCCAGTGCATCTGTTACAGAGCAGACTAAAAGGACTGGCATTCGTCAGAAACAGCACTTAAAACATAAAGAGATAAAGAAGTGCCGTCTGATCAACAACAGTTATATGTCGGTAGTCAATTCCAGGTCAAGATGCATGCTGTATATTAAATGTGTGTGTTAGAAAGAAATATCTCACATATAAAAACATAACCCAAATGATAGCAGATAAATGGGAGAAAGAAAAAAATCACTTACTTTTCCTGAGAAAGAGAGAGAGAAATAGAGACAACATACACTAAGGACAAACAACAGCAGGTCAGCAATGAGTAAGTAAGTTCAGTGTAGCTTTGTTATTCAGTTTGTTCAGTTTTTTCAGAATTTACTCTTCAGAATCATTTCAATCCAGCGGAAGGCAATGGAAGCTGCTAGTGAATAGTATAGCATTGCCACATAGGTTTTAAAAACAAAACAAAAATAATTTCTTAGAGCTTGGGCCAAAATTTATGATTCAGTTTTAGTAAATTTTCCTTCGATTCAAGGAATCGATACAAGACAGGAATCAGGAGATCACAGTGCAGGTTCATTTTTCTCTACTCTTTACTTTTCTTGCTTCTGCACTATGGACCAAAATAACACCTTCCATTGTGCTTATACTCTAAAGATGAAAAATGGGTTTTTCTTTCCCTGTACCTCAAACTCTCTCTTTTGTTATTTTCCTTCATTTTAAAAATGTTAGTTATAATCATCAAAAACAAAAATTTGCTTACACCCTGGCCGTTCTTGTTTGTCCCCCCTAATATTCAGTTTATCGTTTTACTAGGATAGTAATCACTTGATTTTATTCTTTCAAATCTCTAGAAACTAAGAGTCCCTGGCATATAATAGTTCTCAATTAGCAACCAATAAATGAATGAGCAATTAACACTCAGGAATCTCCAGTTTTAACCAAACAACATTTTTAAATTTATTTATTTTTGAGACAGGGTATTGTTCTGTCCCCTGGGCTAGGAGCTGAGACTACTGGCACATGCCACCAGGCCCGGTTAATTTTTCTATTTTTGTTGAGATAGGGTCTCACTCTTGCTCAGGCTGGTCTTGAACTCCTGGCCTCAATCAATCCTGCCTCGGCCTCCCAAAGTGCTAGGGTTACAGGTGTCAGCCACCAGGCTCGGCCCCAAAGAGCTTTTTTGTAAAATAGGATTAATCAAAAAAGCTTGGAGCATAACATAGGACAAAGACAAGAAGAGTAGGCGATTTGAAAAACAAACAAAAAAAAGCTTTCCTTTTTTAAGTAATAGAATGTTGGTTGTGTTCTACCAGGTATTTCTGCATGAGAGGTGAAAGGCAACTTGATAAAATAACATTAAAACAGACTCAGCAACTGGTGCCAAAGAAGACAATGTAGCATGTTGCAAAGTCTCTCAAACTGCCTGGGCCAAATTGATAGTAAGAAATACGTTACTTTAAATCAAGACCCAGTACATACATGTACACACTGCCACACAACTTGAGCGCAAGAGTCATACATGATGCATGATTTTTTAAAAATGTTATGCTATGCTATTATGTTCTTTTTTTTTTTTTTTTTTAAAGTACAGTTGTGAGCTGCAGTTTGAAAACCACTGGCTTAGTGTTCAAATTCTGGTTTTACTCAGGTGCAACTTTAACCTCTTGGTACCTAAGTTTCTGCCTCTGTGAAGGACAGTAATGATGTTACCTACTTAAAGGGTTTCTGTGAGGTTGAGAGGAATTAACACATGTCAAATATGTACAAAATCTTGGCATATATTAAGAGCCCAATAAATATTAGTTAATGATAAAGTGAGATGTTCCTGCCTCATGAATTCCATAGCCAAGATGATCGAGTTTTCGTTTTCAAGTGAATAGTTATCAACTGCACTTCAATCTAAGAACACACAAGTTTTTTGGAATACGTATGCAGATTATGGTATAGATACAAAGTATATGTTCTAAGATAACTATGGTGATCAATTAGAAGAAAAATGATTGCCTCAAATTGTCTTGGTTTTCCTCTCATGAAAAACTGGTTTACACAATCACTCTCCAAAGCAGAGTAAAGAAAAAAAAAATAAATCACAGTTGCAAAGGAAATCTTCCTAATATACAAAGGAAGTCTGGTACCGAAATGTTCAGCCATCATAATTTGTTTTTATGGTATGACATTTTGTAAATATATTCCTGCCCTGATTATAATTTCTAATAAAGAAAAGACAAAAAGCAAATGTTGATTCTTATCTCTTCCAAGGAGGCTGTCAAAATATAAAATCAATGTGTATTTATAAAATATGGATTAATGTCACTCCAAATCCCATGCATGGTTAGTTCTGTCTTCTCATCAGTCAGAATTTCATACTACCGATGAAACAACTAGGAAAGCGGGGGGCAAGGGGGGAATCAACTTCAAAACTGATCCCAACTTTTTTTCAGCTTTGAAAGAATAAATTAAACCATTATGCCAAATGAGAGCTTTTTCAATGTAAGAAAACATTTAATTTTCATCAGCTTCTCAAACTAGATTTGAACTTCTCAACATACCGACAATACTAATTTTCAATGATTATAAAGAGATATTGTACATGAAATAAAAGTTCATATTTTCAAGAAGACATTTTTACATTGTTCTCTTCAGATTTTTTCTTTTCTGAAAAAATGATCAGAAAAATAATACAGGAGAAAGGGTGTTGACCACATTAATTCAGTTTCAGAAAGAAAATTCCCTGTGCAACATTGAAGAGATTACCAAATAAAATTGTAGCTTTGTATCAAAGCTACTATAATTCCTCTGAAAACCAGCTTTGAAGAAATTAAATGAACATAAATATGCATAAATAATTCAATACATTTTAAAGCCAGTCAGGCTATATTATCCACTTAAGAATGGGGATATGATCTGTTTATGTTCTAAATTAAGCTTTGCACACAATGTTTTCTAGGATTTCACAAGTTTATTTAAACAAATAGTAATGTTTACAAAATGTATACTATGGGAAAATGTTAATACAATTCTATTATAATCATTATTTTAACAGATATAGCTCATTTATGAGATATATTCCTAAAAGTGTGTTTAAACAAATAATTGAAAATTGAATCACATTGTAAACATTTCAGCAGACCTTAATACTAAAAGAAATGAGATACTTTTACTAAATCACTACTATTTTATATATGCAAAGTATAATTTTCAAATATCTGATGTGCTTGATTATTTCAATTAAAATAATGCAGTTAATTCTAAACTCACTTATTTTGTCAATATTTAATGAAAGCAATCAGGACTAGTAGAATTCCATTTTCATGAACCTGAATGACTTCTGCAGCATTCAAACTACTGCTGCTTTATAGGAAAGGAGCTATTAGTTATAAGATATGTGGGTTGAGTGTTAGAGCTCCCCACTTCTTCCCAGACCTATTAATTATGCTACTGTTCACTATTCAACTGTGTGCCCTTCAGTTCTTGTTGAAAGCACTCCTTATAAATATTCCTTCTTCAGCTAAAAGTACAAATATTTCATAAACTCTCTCAAATAGAAAAATGGATGCCTCCCCAATTAAAAGCACAAAATCATATAAATGCTATTTTTTATGTCTCTGTTTAGTGGATATAGACATATTTGGATAAAGACTAATGCAAGTAAAGTAACTGTTTTGTTTTGGTTTTGCTGCTCCCCCTTCTTACTTTTGATGTAACAAAATAAAGCAGCAAAATTTCTATTGATCATCTAGTAGGGCATAAAAATAGCCTTATTTATCATATCCAGAAGAGAAGTTACAAAGGCATTAGATAAAATAATACTTCACTCACCCAACAAAAGTATTTGGCAAGTTCCTTAGGAAGAGTTGTAACATATAAATAAAATTCAATTTTAATAAAGGATTCTCTTTAGCTGGCAAATAATGCACAATAGCGTTTTCTGATACTATTTCAATGAATACTTACAATTTAAAAAAAGCATATGGCCTACATAATAAAATTGTCTTGGAGGCTTTCTTCTGCGCATACAAGGTTTTTCGTGGGATAGAGAACAAAGAGAGGGTTAGAGAATGGAGGCAGTTGGCAAGAAAGAGTGGTGGTAGGAGGAGGTAAAAGGGTTATGGGAGATTCTGTTCCTATATGAAGATGGCAAAAGAGAGAAATACAGCCTGAGAGGACACATGCAAATAACTTCCTATTTGTCACTATTAGTTGCTATTCCACCAAGACAGAACCATGGGCCAAGCCCACAGTCCATCTTACTGCCCACTGTATTTTTAAGATTTCCAAAAAAATCATCCAAAGCACAAAAACCTTAATAAGCTAGGTGCTTAAATAGAAGTCCAGACTGAAGGATTCAGTTCTAAAGAAGGAAAGTAATTCTAGAACTCTAGAATGGGTATTTATTTAAATGTCATTCAGTTTTGTGAAGCAAATTTTATATTCTAACAAATTCATTAAAAATGAGATTTTTACTTTTATGTACATAAAATGCATACAATGGAGAGAGAGGATGTAATAGCCTGAGGATTAAGGATCTGTCCAGTTTTTATTATTGACCTACTGCATGGCTCATTACACAAGCCAAACTAATACAGTCTTCATTTATTAAACCTACATTTATTAGCTCTATAGATTCCAGTGAAATACTACGGGGTCTTAGAATAAATACAATACTTATATGTAAGTAAGGCTTAAATATATGTGAATAAGGCTTTCCTTTCTACTTATTTATTTTTTACACAACAACAATTTATTATTTCTCACAGTCAATGGGTCAACTGGGAAATTCTGCTGATCTGGGTCAGGCTTGGCTGCTCTTAGTGGGACTGCTTCATTCGTTTGTGCTAAGCTGGCAGGTCAGCTGAGGACTGGCTTGTTTAGGATGGCCTCAGCTGGGACAGCTGCCTCTATGTGAGTCACATTCCTCTAGCAGGTTAATCTGGGAATGTTTTGGGTATGTTCTTAAGGTGATCACAGAGAAGCAAGAACAGAAACACATGACATTTTTTCAAAGCTTTAATTGCCTCTAGTTTGCTAACATTTTTTTTTCCTTGCTAGCCTCTTTTTTTCTAATGGTGGTAAAATATATATAGCACAAAATCTATCATTTTAACCATTTTTAAGTTCAGGTACAAGGATGGCAGAAGAGAGAAATACAGCCTCAGTAGCAGTAAGTACATTCATACTGTTGAGCAATCATCTCCACTCTCCATCCCCAGAACTTTTTTCTTCTTGCAAACCTGAAACTCTCTACCTATTAAACACTAACTCCTGATTTTCCCCCACCCCAGACCCTGGCAACCATAACTCTACTTTCTGTCTCTATGAATTTGACTAATCTAAGTACCTAAGTGGAATCATATGGTATTTGCCCTTTTGTTACAGTTATATCCTAACTTGATGATTCAGGATATTATATTTATTGATAACCCAGGACAGAAAAGGAAAGTTCTTGAAGAATATCTAAAGATATGGAAAAATACTTATAGAAAGTTTTATAAAAAGCATATACATACATATATATTTATTTCTATCCATAAAAGAAGAGCAAATAAAATAATACAGAATATAATTATTCCTTATTAATGTATGATAAATTGGGGGAAATTTTTCTTCTCTTCTCTACATGTTTTAGTATTAAAAATATCTAATAAGTGGAAAAAACATTTTATAACTGGAACAAACATTATACATATTTTATTATTTCATTCATTGAACATATTTATTGAGTGGCAGGTACTGTTAGGCAGGGGTGAAATAATGGTGAATAAAAATTCGATTATTATGGAGCTCAGTGGGGGAAACAAGAACCAAAATAAGTAGGTGGAGAAACATGCAAAATGCAGGACATGGCAGGTGCTATGAAAGAAACAGAGAGTAAAATAGCAGGGAAGAAAGGTAGACAATAATGGTCTTTCTGACGAGGGTGATCTAAAGCCACAGTCCCTAACCCCCAGGCAGCAGAGGGGTACCAGCCTGTTTAGGAACCTGGACACATAGCAGAAGGTAAGCTGCAGGCAAGCCAGAGAAGCTTCATCAATATTTACAGCCGCTCCCCATCACTCGCATCACCACATAAGCTCCGCCTCCTGTCAGATCAGCAGGGCATTAGATTCTCATAGGAGCGCAACCCTACTATAAACTGCGCATGCGAGGGATCTAGGTTGCATGCTCCTTATGAGAATCTAATGCCTGATGATCTGAGGTGGAGCTGAGGTGGTGATGCTAGTGTTGGGAAGCAGCTGCAAATACAGATTATCATTAGCAGAGAGGTTTGACTGCACAATCAATGTAATGCAGCTGAATCATCCCAAAACCATCCCCTGGCCACAACTCCACAGCCCCAGCTCCAGTCTCTGGAAAAACCGTCTTCCACCATGAAACTGGTCCCTGGTGCCAAAAAGGATGGGGAATGCTGATGTAAAGGATGAGAGTCAGGCATTCAAAAGGAAAGAAATGAAACATTAACATTGGAGAAGCAAAGCTCTGAATTGGGAAAGATTTATTCTGCATTCAATGATAAGCCAAGAAAGATTTAGGGAGTTATATAACTGAATATAAGAATTTAAGAGAATCCATTTTGTGTCAGTGACAAATGGATCAAAGAAGGGCAAGAAGTAACAGGAAATCAGTTAGGAGACTTGGAATAGTATCTTTATATGAGTATTGCCTATGATTTTCTTCATATGTTTTATCAAATATTAACATCTTTAGAAGTTGTTGACATTTAGGGATAATGTCTTCTTGAACGTATATGGAAAAATGAACATAACGCAGTATTTTTAATTGTCATCAAGTTTATCATGCACTTTGAATGTTTTAACTTTAAATTTGAGAATATTAGAAATATATTAAAAAGATAACTATATTAAAGCTACAAAAATATTTAAAAGATTTTTTAAAGTTATATGAAAATAACTAGATATAATCAAATTTATTTTTATATGCAAGACAATTATATTTCAAATGATTACTAAGAAATTACCTTGGACAAATCTCTAAAGTTGCTGGGCAAGGTAAGATCCAGTTCTTCTGATTCATAATTAGTGATGACCCAGGGAAACACTGGATACTGATTTAAGTCATTGTAACTTCGTCCTGGTAGGGGGGGAAGAAAAAGAAATGATACACAGATTCGGAAATATAATTTACTAAAAATAAAAACAACTAACAATTTTTGAGTGCCAGACATTGTCCTCAGTATGCATACTTTATCTCATTTAATCCTCACAATAATCCTATGAAATCAGTGTCATCCCCATTTTATAGATGAAAAAATTAAGGCACAGGTTAGGCAACTTGTCCCAAATCACACAACTAGTAACAGTTGAACCATATTCAAATCCAGATTATCTCATCCCAAAGTGTATGCTCTTTTAAACTACACTTGACTGTTTTATCACTTGAAAGGCTGCTCCAAATAAAATACTCTTTATTAAGACTTTAGAAAACAATTTAGAATTCTCTTAGAGTTTTTCAAAATCAGAATCATTTCTCTGCCACTAACTAACCAACCAATCAACTAACCAACTAAGTTTAAGTGAATTATCTCCTGTAGACATTCACTAGTCATCTGTAAGATGAGGGTCAGTACCCTCATCTTACAGATATTTGGTACAATTACCAAATAACTCTGTAATTTCTATAGCAGTTTTCAAATTGTAGGATCCTCTGAAAATAATATATGGCATTATCAATGTTGCTTTCCCCACCCCTAAATGCTGCCACAGGTTCTTCTCATACCTCTTCTAAACTAATGACATTCATGACATATTCAGATTTATTAAAAATACAAATTAAAGCAAATGATGAGGCAGTCCTACATGCATATAGCAGTTTTCTGGATATTACCACTTTAGTGAGGTAGCATAGTGGACGAGATCATTGCATGGATCAAAATACTGGTATTTGAATCCCAGTTCCTCCTTACTAATCTGTAACATAGTTTTAGTTAGATTTAATGTGAAGAGACTTTTATGGCTAAAATACAAGGGAGACAAGTAGATTAATATTGTTTGAATTCCTTTCTTATTATGTATTCTATCATCTCCCTTTTTATCAAACTTATACTGATGTCATATCAAGATACAGCTGAATATTAAAGTAGTTCTCTACACAGACCCTTGGTATGTAAGCCTTTTTTATTATCTGATTTTGTAACTTTTTATTTTACTCTATCTGTCTTGGGCTTGGGGCCTATTAGGGTAACACGGTTCTTTTTGGACCAACCTAGAAACAATCTTACAAAACATTAATAACAAGGACAATTTTAATTCAGAGGAAATTACGTCTATACATATTTCTGTCAATAATTTTAATTTCTCCAAGAAAAATAACCAAACTTAACAGCAAAAATAGTCTTTTTTGATTCCTCCTTTTCCCTTACTTCCATCTCCTTCTGATTTAAATGTTAGTAAACAGTAAAATCCTCATCTTCTCATGTCTATTTACATGAGTTTGAAATAATCAAAAATGTATTGTTCCTTAAAAAAGAAAAGTATGCATCTGCTCAGTGTGATTAGACTTTTAATTAAATTAAACTCAACATATAGTTATTGAATGCCTACTGACTGCCATTTGGGAACTGTGTCATGATATCATGAGAACCTATATGTGGCAAAGACACTAGTGTAAAAGAAATGTTAAATGAGACTTAACTCCACCCTCTAATGTACATAAAAACCAATCAAAACAAATTATTGATTCTGTTTTTAAAAGAGAATATACAAATGATATATTTAAAGTCATTGTAGGCACGATAAAAGCTATTTGATAGTAGATCATTTCATAAAGTTTGCTCCATAATCATTGCTGTGTATTCAATCAATATGAGTTAATTGATTTATTACATGCAAAATATAACCATTAACCTTGTTATCTGTGTTTCCTGTCTCTTACTATTACTTAAAAATCCTTTTAGGCACTAGTTAGATAGTTCCACTAAATTCAACATAACTGTTCACATTTTCTTCATTTCTTTTCCTCAGCTGACTATGAGATGAACTTCTTCCTAACTGATGAAATTTAGACCTTTTAATGTGAACCCCTCAACTTCCAATTCTTTACAATACCCCCATTCTCTTTCTCCTTTTTCTAACAGGGTCTTTTTTCTTTGCTAAGAGTAATTCCTTCATCTGAGTTCTTGAACCTATCTCCCTCATAACTTGAATTGTTACTCATCCTCTCCCTCTTCCATGGTTTCTTCCTTCTGCCTTAACCCATCCTCTCTTTAGTAACTAACATATTTAAGAAAATTATAATCTATATCTACAGCTCCCATTTCATGTCCTTATAATCAACCATTTTTGCCTGCTTTAAAAAATGAACCCCTAAGAAGTAACCAGTAAGTCTCAGAATGCCAAACCCAAAGGTGTACCCTGTACTTATTTTGAATTCTCCTTTACCACTCTATAACATTTGACACAGGTGAAAAATGCCTTCTTCTCTCTCTTTCCTCTTGCCTCTTTTTTTTTTTTTTTTTTTTTTT
>CAUYRT010050766.1:0-56716 GCA_963574885.1 Lepilemur ruficaudatus | reverse complement strand
TATCTTCAAACAGACATAGTGCTGTGTATGTCAAGAGTAATGTAACAAGATAAGTCAACTTGAGTGGTAATATATTTTGGGAAATCAGCTCACTACAAATTGTGACTGTAAACATTGTACTATAAATGCTTTGTAGTTTTCCCCCAATTAAAAAAAAAAAGAGTAATGCTGTTCAGTGTAAGTGGTTTTGATGCATTTGAGTTCCTGTACCTGAATGTTGTACATTTGTGAACATAATAATCTCACAGTAGTTTTGCAACAGTAAAACACCATTATACTGTAGGCCTTTCTATCCCCTGCTGTGTGTTCAGTCTGTTCAATCTTTTTTGTTTTTATTTTTATGTTTTAACTGACACCAGTGATCTCTAACTTATGGAAATTTTGAACGAGGAGATTAAATACATATATACCCTATGAAGAACAATCACACTAACTTGACTTTCTAGTAAGTATTGTGAGATAAGCTTGACATTGGTACATTAATGGAAATCTACATGAAAAACATCACACAAGCACAAAATTCCAGCCCTAATTTTTAACATGTGCTATTTCAATTTTATATAATGATTTAGTTTTTTGAAAGGATTGACTGCTATTTTACATTTTATATTTTCATGATATTGGGACATGAACAGAAATAGTATATCATATTTGTAACATGTAAGCAAATATTAAGTGAAGTAATCTGAGATTCTCTGGAAGAATCAAAGTTTATTTGATGAACATAGTATGAACTCTTACGAAAGTGATAATTATTAAGATAACTTTTTTGCTTTAATTACTCTACAAATAAGTATGAGAAAAATGTAAAGTCTGATAATAAAGTATATTTGGAGAATTTTTAACCTTGATATTTTCATAGGTCACCTCATGAATTTTAATAAAGTATACAATAAATTAATGCATTTTTTTAGCCTTAATTCTAGTAATCGACAAACTTCAAATGATTCATTTAAATCTATGAATCTCAAATACTATAGAGTAAGAAATCTAGTGTATATGAAATGTAGATTCTCAAAATAAAATTATAAGTATCTCTTGCTTATCTAACTTTCATACTCTTGTTATCTTACAGGATATTTGGTGTATTAAATAATAGGAATAGTCACCAGTCTGGTAACTCACTAATATGAGTTAAACCTATGGAGGCAGAAGGATATGGAAATGAAAATCAGAAGAAAACTTCATTAAATGCTACAGTTAACTTATTCCTCTGATTTCTGTCAAATTCTTCATATCCTGCTAAAGGAAACTGCTTCAGTAACATAGTTGCATAATTTATTCAATATCTATTTCATAGATTTTTTATTTGATATCTATTATATGGAAGAAATGATGCTGAGCAAAGAGTGATGAAAATAAAGTCAAGGTCCCTGGCTTCACGGGATTCAGAGCTGGTATGGTATACATATATTCAACAGATAATTGCATAAATTATTTCAGTATAATTGCTCTAAGATACATGAAGAAAAAGTAAAATGCAACGAGAGATTATAATACAGAATCAAAAAAAAAAAAAAAAAGCCTGAGGAGTCAGGGATAGATTTCCAGAATGGTAGAAATTAATTTCAGACCTGCAAAGTGATTAGAATTTTCCAAGGCTAAAGGGGATGGTGAAAGCCTTTTGACAGAAAAATATGTATAGGCCATGTTCTCAGGAAGAAAGGTGAGTACTCATTTTAAGCAAAGAAATGGAGACCAAAATGACAACAGCTGCAAAAGTTGATTAAGATAAAGTTTAGGAGCGAGGCAGTAAGGAATGAATAACATGGCCTTTGTTAGCCAGATGAAAGATTTTGAATGCTATAAGAGCAATGGGAAGTCAAAGCATATTAAGTAGAAAACTGATGTAATCAAATTTGCAGGTTCCCCCCCCCCAAGATTATTCTAGTTTCTCTGTGGACAGTGGGTTAGAGCAAAGAGAAGATGTGAAAAGACCAACTCAAAGGCCCCTGTAGTCATATGGGCAACATTGTTGTTAGCTTGGCCTAGAGTGATCATAATGGAGAAAGAGGGAAGTACACAGATTTGAGCTAAAATCAGATGTAGAAAGAGTGGAACTCAGTAATTGATTGGATATGATAGGGAATGAGTTATGGAGGATAATTCCAAGATATGAGGCTATCAACATTGAGAGAAAGGAAACATTGGAGGAAGGATGGATGAGGAGGGAAGGGAAAGAAAAGGAGGATCAAGTATTCAAATTTGGACACATGGAGTGTGAGATGTCCAAGTGTTACCCAAGTACAGATGAACAGGCAATCGTCTATGTGTGCATAGAACTCAATGATGAGGCCTCAGCTGGAGTTATACATTTAGAGTTTGTTGATATGGAGATGATTTTATTATCCATGGGAGGAGATGAGGCATCTTACTAGGATAGAATAGCTTGAGAATCAAAGAGTGTACAAGGCAAAGCCCTAAAGAACTTTTGTATTTAAAGATTTAAAGTGTCAACAGAAACAAAGAAACCAGGAAGGACAACCAAGAAGGATTAGAGGGATATAAATTAACAATGCAAAGCGCAGTAACCAAAAGATCAAACTGTTTCATGACAGAAGAAGCAGTCAACAGAATCCCATTCCTTCTTTAGAATGACTGAAGTCATTGGCGACTGGAGCAAGAGCAGTCACGTTAATTGCATTGGCCTAGAAATAAGTTGAGTTGTGGAGTATAACGAAGGAGAAGAAATGGAGAATAGTAGCTAAAAGGAGAACATGGGAAGAATTTTTATGAAAGGTACTGGATTATGTTTAAATGATAACTGGAAGGATACACCAAAGAGGGAAAATTTGAAGATACAGGGAAGTACAAGGCACATTTGATGGTCTGTACAGTTCCTAAGAAGGGAACAAAGAAGAGATGAAAGTACATGTGGATGAATGGAAAAGCATATTGTGAGTGCGTATGTTTAATGGAAACATAAAACATACTCTAGGTAAATAGGAGGGGAAGTTGATAAGAATAGATACTGATGATGGTAGATTTATAGATTTAACATTTCAGAGTTTTCTATTAATGCCTTTTTCCCTGTGAACGCATGATCACTTTTAGTGTGATTGCACCATAAACAATGTGAGTGGTGGTAATAAGAAAGGTGATGCTTACCATATAGAAATATGGAAAGAAAATGAAAGAAATGTGCATGAGGAGAGAATACGGATAAAATTTATGTTTTAGAAAGATTATTCTAGCTATGACAGAGGCAATGGCTTTGAGAGGGAAAATCTGGAAGTAAAGCAAACTGAAAATAATATGCTTTTATAAAGATTGTTGCTGATGCTCTTATTTTTGCTCTCCCATCACTACCAACTGCCCTCCCATTAGGCTTGCTTGCATGTGCAAACATATAACCATCTGTCTGCCCTCCTCATTTGCCAGGATGAACCATGCGAAGTTTGGCTGGGATAAAGCATTATGTCATTGTCTGAGTGACGGTGATGTTAACAATGAATGGTTGTTCTGACGTCTCCTCATGTTACCATGAAGGCAGACCATGAGGGAAGTGTTGTCTTCATTCAATGGTTTTCATTAGGTGCCCTGCTTGCTCTGTATTAGGCAGGTTAGCCCTGGACATAAAGTATGGGCATGAGCATGGTAGGGAATCATGGAAAGTTTATTTAAATGAAAAATGAAATCACGAAAAGGTTATTTAAATAAAAATGAAAAGATTATTGAAACCACTCTGCCTTCAAGAAGTAAACATGGTCACTATCTAAAGACCTATAGAATGATGTTTCTGATCACTTAAGTTCTTTCTTTAAATTCCATTCAGTGTACATGAGGTTATAAGCATATGGGTAATCCATGACTTCCAAGGAAAGCAACAAATAGAGTAGAATATATTTAAATTAGGAGTGAACATGAGCCCCACCATACCTTTGACTTTAAGGCACCTAAAGTAAAAATCCAGAATTGTCCCATTTATTTATTTATTTATTTGTGTGTGTGAGACAGAATCTCACTCTGTCACCTGGGCTAGAGTGCCTTGGCGTCAGCCTAGCTCACAGCAACCTTAAATTCCTTGGCTCAGGTGATTTTCCTGCCTCAGCCTCCCAAGTAGTTGGAATTACAGGTGCATACCACCACTCCCAGCTAATTTTTCTATTTTTAGTAGACAGGGTCTTGCTCTTGCTCAGGCTGGTCTAGACCTCCTGACCTCAAGCAATCCCTCCTCAGCTTCCCAGAGTGCTAGGATTACAAGCATGAGCCACCGTGCCCCACCTGTCCCCTTTATTTTGGATATTAGAAAAGTGGAACATGTAATACCTGTTTCCAACACCAATGCCCATAGAATTTCTAGCCATGTGGGACCACTTTTATAGATCCATGGTAACCTATTTTTCTTTTTTTTGGCTGCTAAGTGTATGTTGCTAAGCAGTTTACATTGCTGTACTGAATAATTATATCAAAACTGTTAAATCTCCTGCAGATTCTTATTTCATTATGTACAAAAATTCAGTCCACTTACTCAAAGAAATCTACCAAAAGCATTAAAATTATTTTTTTCAGAAGCCAATTTTTTGTCTTCTAGATAGTTTTACTTTATCAAAATGTGTTACATGACATTTATTATAGAAAGCTAAAAAGTTCATAAATTACTGTGTGTGAAAAACCAACCAATATCTGTTAAAACAAATGAATAGAGTTTGTTATATGATGAACTAACTGATGGATATTTATTAAGCTTGAGTTTCCAGCTGGCACAGAAAATAACAATAACATACAAACCTACAGAGAAATCCACAAGGAGAAAGAGGCTCCTTCTCCAACAATGTTCTTTGCAGAGCCAGTTGATAAGAATCTCTTGTCTGCAACAACAGCCACTTTGTAGAGCCTTTTCCATTACCTTGTTATTTTTCCAGGGGAAAATCACCAGTAACCTGAAACAGCAGTGGCTCTTCTGAAAAAAGAGGCTAAGAGTGGCCCTTGGAACAGTGAGAGTAAATATGGAGAGTAGGTATGGAACTCCACTCCACGGGGAATGAAAGATGTCTCATATAGCTTTTCTTCTAGTAATGTTTACCACAGTAAAGGTGTATTAGGAAATCATAACTGCCTTTCAAACAAAGAAACTGTTGTACAATTTTTGCTATAAAGCTCAGAACTAATTTTGGATACACTGAAATTCTTTGGTAATTTCTTTTGATAGATCATTGGATTTAATTTTAACTAGGGTTATAAATCATGACAATTAATTAATTTTAGAATATCAATTCATTATTTAATTATTCCAAGTCAGATTGTCTTGGTTTACCTGCCACTCACTAAATTATTGACTTTGGGAATATCAGATAAACTCTTTCTCAGTTTACTCATC
This sequence comes from Lepilemur ruficaudatus, assembly GCA_963574885.1. Taxonomy (NCBI): domain Eukaryota; kingdom Metazoa; phylum Chordata; class Mammalia; order Primates; family Lepilemuridae; genus Lepilemur; species Lepilemur ruficaudatus. Next base: position 51,396 of record CAUYRT010050766.1, on the reverse strand, counting down.
TCCAAAGACTAATGCTAGCAACTAACCTATCTATCAGTCTAGGCATTAAAATGAGCATTAATAAAGCTAATAATGTCAGGTGCTTAGATCAAGGCCAAGTATAGAATAAGCACATATGAGTGTATCTATCATCATTGTCGTCAACATCATCATTATTTAAAAATAATGAGCCCACCTAATCAAACGTTATTTCTTTATGTAGACGTTGTAATCTTAATCTTAGAAAATTTGTAAGGTAAGAGTGAATACAGTATTTGGGTTCAGAATTTTTACTCAAATTTCTTTCTAAATAAGATGAAAACTCCAATCAGTAAAACTCCTTTTTGAATAGAGTTTTAACTAAATTGAATTGTTCCTTCTCTGAAAGTAAACTCAACTGATGTAATTCAGTTTTGAATGTCCTAATGCATTTGTCTTGTTTACAGACTGTTTACACATGGCATACATCAGATTCAGTGAAAGTAATGCAATAGTTTTATTCTTCTGTAAGACTCTAAATATACACATAGTGAAGAAGGGAAGTGCATTAGGCATCTAGGGACAGAATTCAATGCTAAATAGTAATTGAAAAAGATGGGTTGCTTGGAAACTACAGAGAACACTGCTTTGTTTCAAGTGAAGGGTAATACAAATCATGCATTAAAATAGTAGAGCCTTTTAAAAATTTTGACAATACAATTGATGAGAGTTTTAATAAGCTCTGACACATAACTTAGAATAGTGCATTTCAATCATACAGATAGTTCAACAAGATAACACACAAACAGTGATAGATTTATACTGAGATTTGTTTGCCCATACCTTATGAGGCTACAGGTTATGGGTACATAAAGTGGACTCAGATTCAGGATAATGAAATATCCCTTCTAAGAATAATCACCCTTTCAGAAAAAAAAAACTTGCACCTAATCAGCTGCGTCATGCACCATTAAGTTTTTCTGCATGGGACTTGCTGTTTAATAGTTGTTTGGTGACATTTGCAACTGGATGCAGCTATTAAACAATGTACGATGCTAATTTGTTACTTGGCAGGGGGAGTGAGTCCTTTCACTCCTACCCAATTTCAAAATGTGATGACCCTGAAAGTTAATGAAAACAAAGAGATCTACACATAGAGAGCAAAAAATCATGATGCAGTGGCAGTGACTACTTACCCTTTGTTTGGCTTCTTGAGGGACGAAATTTAAATATTTACAAATAAGACCCCTGAATGGTGTGACACTCACACTCAACAATTTCTTCTTCTAGAAGCCTCATTATATCCAGGTCTACTCCTATGGTTTGGAAAGTTATTCCTAATTGAAAAATAATTGATGTGAACATAGAGCAGTTTCTGAGCAGCTATTTTGGGAATCCATTCTTTTGACCTCAAACTTAGTTTGATAATTTCTTAGCAAAGTATAGCTCTTTCATAAGCTGCTAGTCTATATGTTAATTTCTAGCTCATTCAAAAAAGATTGTTTTATATCAATTACAATTATAAATGGCTTAATAGAAAGGAAAACATTCAAGTCCTGTTGTGTACCAGCCACCATACTAATTTTACTTTAGTTTTCTAAAGTTCACAATGAACTGGTAAGATAGACATCAATAAAATTAATTTCATTACAATAAATTGTCAACTATTAAAAGCACAAATATACCGAGAAGTCGGTGTAATTTTTGAATGCCTCATGTTAACAAGAGATTTTGGTACTTTTTTCCCTTATTAATAAAAGAATAGAGTTAAAAATACATTTATAAGAAAATGAAAAGTTTTAACATTGGAATAAAATTGGTAAGATCCAGAGTTTAAATAAAGGTTATAATACTACAAATGTTATAGCAATTTAAAATTCTTAACAACATTAATCTTTAAAGAACTAGCCAGAAAGAATTTTTGATACATAAACTATACTAAAAATAATTTTCAAGTTGTGTCTATCTGTTTTTCAGATTGGAAAATATTCCTGATGTTCTTTTAATATACTTTAATTTTCAGTGTGTTGATACTTGGCCATAAATAAGAGCATAAAAATAAATTTTTATATAATGATTTCTTACACATAAAATATTTTCTTTCATTTTATTTTCTTTCATGTTTATTTCATTTAGATTCACAATTGGATTCTCTACCATTTAGGATAGACTAGGTTATTCTGAGGTAACTAACATTATAAAAACCTTATGACTCAGAACAACAAAAGCTTATTTCTGGCTACAGGTAGACTACCTTGAGGGAGGGAGGGGAGTCCTGCTAATCGTAGCCTCTTAGAAAGGCAGTCTGAGAGAGCAACCAATATCTTAATTATTGTCATGTCAGAGGGAAAAAGGAAATGGGGAAGGGGGTCTTGCACCCACTATTAAACATGGTGACTTATATGTAACATTTATCACTTCTGCTCACAACTCATGAACCAGAATTGGTTCAACCATAAGGGGACAAGGAAGAACTACTTTTGTTCCTAGAGGGAGAAAGAACCAGAAAGAATGGTTGACTAACTCTTATAACTACCACTGACAGGTTTGTTCTTCCTATTGTCTTGCAGATAAAGAGACAAGATGGAGGCTTAGAAAATTTAAGTGGTTTGTTCAAGATCACCTAGTAGTGGGGCACAGTTGCTCATGCCTGTAGTCCCAGCTACGCAGGAGGATCACTTGAGCCCAGGAGTTCCAGGCTACTATGAGCTATGATCAAAACACTATACTGCAGCCTGGTGACCGAGTGAAAAAAAAAATCACCTAGGAACTAAGTATTAGAACCAGGATTCAAAAACATATTTATAAGCTGTCTGACCACTCAACTCACCCTATATATGTCAGTCATATTGTTAGGTAGATAGCAAGGGACCTCTGAGACTTTCGTAGGAGCAAAAGTGAGTGACTTATCTTAGTGCTGCCTTGAGCAATTGCTCCATTTGGGAGCTAATCTGCAAAAGATTGCAGGGAATCCCCCAGCCTGCAGGCCAGGCAGCCCAGGCACAAAAGTATTAGAAGGTGACCTAGACTAACCTAAGGCTAATTATCGCATCATTAACTGCCCGTCAAAGTGGTTCCATGGTGACATCGGGACCAATCCAGACAATATGAAACAAGACCCTGGACAATAACCAGAACCCTTTTGTTCTGACAGAGAAGTCCCTTCATCATCTGTGGCGAATGTATCTTGCTCTTGCTCTGTAAGTGTATCTTATCCTTCCTCAATAAACTTCGTTTCACACTTGCCTTGCTTTCGGTAGGTCTGGTCATTCTTTGGCTAACAGCACAGCAAGTATCAGGTTTTAGTGTGAAAATGTCGATTCTTGATGCACTCGTGGCCAAAGAATACAAGACATGTCAAAGATAGACAAACATGAAAATGAGGTTTATTGAGGAGAAAGAGATAGGATTATAGAGCAAGAGCAAGATATAGGTTCACAGAACATGATACATATACCACAGATGATGACCAGACCCACTGTTACAGCAAAGGGAGAGCCTAAGGAAGGGCAAAATATAGGGCCTGGTTATGGTCTGCATCTGTTTTACAGTGCCCCTATTAGAACCTCCTTTGTGGTTCAGAGGTCACCATGGAACCACTTTGGACAGGTGTGAGTCACATGACATGAACCTGAATTACGCAAGTGGGTTGCTCTAGGCCAATTCCAGACTCTATGGCACCTCTGCTGTTTGGCCTATGGGCTAGAGAGTCCTCTGCATTCTTTTGCAGCTGGCACACTAAGTTGATTGGCAGATTAGTAGGGTAGTCCCTCCTCCCCAGGTATGGCAGTTGCTCAGGAGATTAGGGTAGAGCAGGACCAAGATGGGGGCCACAACACCTACTTTTGTCCCTAGGAGATCCAGAATCCCTCGCTATCTACCTAACACAAGAACAAACTTTGACTATGACTCGTCACTGTCTCACCACATTGATCTCACTATCTGCAAAAATACATTTTTACTGTCTTTTTCTTTGCACATTCCACTCACTTCTCCTAGAATGGCCTTTCTTCCCTCCTCTTAACCAAAGCTTCAACTAGTTCAAATTTCGGATGCTTGATGAGCCTCCCTATGTCTTCTAGAAAGGATGAATCTCTCCAAGATCTGGTTTTGCATAGTACATAAAACTGTTTATTTCTCAAAGGACTCTCCAGATTGTTCTCTTATTTGTCTAGTCATAGTTTTGCCTGCTGCTCTGGTGCTGAACACCTCTAAGACAAGGCCTCTTCATTGTTCAGCTTTATCTTTCAGTACTTATCAATGTTCTAGGACATAGTCGTTGTTCAGTAAACATTTTTAGAATGTCCTTTGATAGTTAACATTTAATATACAATGGTAAATCAATTTTCTGACTTGTTTTTTTGATAAATACATTCAATAAATCCATTTGTAAGTATAATGAATAAAAACGTTAACCATATTCTATGTATGAATAGGGAGATAAAGTTTATTTCCTAGAGATCATATCCTTGATAAAGTTTAAGTCATTAAAATCTTCAAGAGTAAAGTGGACAAGTGTGGTGTGGATGTGTCCAGCAGAAACCCCACACCTCAGAGAATGCCTCAGCTTCTCTGAGGAGGGAGCACTTCAGGGTAGACTGAAAGTGAAGGGAACTAATTTAGAACAACTCCTAAGATGGAAGCATTCTGCGCACAAAGAGCAGCACATATGAAGGCAGATGCTATAGGGAAACAGAGCGTTTTCTTGGAACTACAAGTAATTGAGTATTCTTGGAGCATAAAATGTGAATGTATGAGGTAGGGGGATGAGAAAGTGAAAAAAAGATAAGCCTGAACTAATTAGTCAGAGAAAGTCCATAAGGACCTGCAGTGCCATCCAAGGCAATTTACAGTTTATCCTGTTGCGATGAAGAAAATGAAGCTTGCAGTGTTTAAATGACTTGTTCAAGGTCACAGAGCTGGCTAGTGCAAGGGTAGGTGAAAACTTGCCTACAGCTTGATTTTTAACGAGTGTTTGTTTCTTCTGAATACGTTGTAATCAGAAGTTAATCAACATTGAATCCTGAAAGTCCAATGAGATATAGCTAAGTTTTCTTCACTTTTCAAGATGAGGCTGATTAACAGGACTGATGAGTCAAGACCACAATAGAGTGCTTTTGAATTAAGGATTAAGATTAGGTTGATTTCACTGCTCAGGCTATTTTTTTAATCTTTTACCTCTACTTACATAATATGTTTACATCTTTGAATCAAAGACCCTGATATTCCATCTAAATATGATTTTAAAAATGTATATGATTTTCTAACCTAAAATTACATGACAAATCTGTTTATCCAACTAAAAATCTGCTAATGATGAAATAAATACCTGATAAATGTTGAAAAAACAAAATGCAAATAAATACAGATACTCAATATAGGAAGAGGCAACACATTTCCCAATACCTGTGTATTACTTGACACAGAAGAAAAATGTGATGTAGTAGCCCTACAATTAAATAATAATAAAGGCAAAATATGAATAAGTTTGTCAAGTGAAAAAATATGTATTTAGTGACATGGTACCCTTCCCCCATGGAATGCCTATGAGCATATAGCAAATAAAAGTCAGTCTCTATTTTAAAAATAATCCATATTTCTCGAAAAGATTTTTTAATAATCTATGACAAAATAAACTAATCCTTAGGGCAATTTGCTTAAATGAAATTATTGTAATGCTATCTAGAAGTAGCTGATGCTCAGAGAGTTTACAATACTCTTGTCCTATATCATCAGAGTGATCAGCTTGCCTCTGAAAGCTTTTGAAATTGTTTTCATTTCTTTGTCCTCAGGACATGGGGAGATGCTATGGAGTAGTGAGATAATTGTAATGGGATTTTTCCCCTCCTAGGATGAGAATTCACTTTAGAAATCTCCTTCCCCTTCAGTGATAAATAGTATACGTTTTGATCAAACTAATATGAATAATATTCCACAGCAGGAATCCTCCTCCCTTTTAAAAAACTACTGCCTTCTTTTGTTATTCAGACTAAAAGCTTCCCGTTAGAGAGGGATGCTCATAAACTCTGAGTTAATCTTTGAAGAAAACAAAACTTCCTGGTTGACTTTTTGGCAAGGTTCTTCTTACCAATTAATTTAACATTTTTATAGTATCGAGGGGACTGTTAAACAGTGTGCTTTTTATTTCCTTCTTCATAATTTTTACTGAGAATAAACATGTTTGTAACATCTTTAAATCATCTGACATATAATTATTTCCAATATTTTATTTTTTCCACTTTATACAATCATTTGAAACATGTCTAATCACCTTGCATGGTTTATAATATATTTATTATATTAGTAGAGTAGTGAGTGTATGTATTTTATGTATGAATAGTTTTACTTAAATGAGTTTTACTTAAATTACTCTTGTTGTTATTAATTCATAAGTGTATGGGGTCAAAATTTGAAGCCTTTTTGTTACCAAAAGTTCAATACTTGTCCCAGAGGCTGAATCAATGAGAATGAAGAGTGAGGATAAGTGGTTTAATAAAAAGGAAAGAGAAGTTTATTAATTTTCCAGCAAATGAAGAAGGCAGTGGACTAGCATCTCAACGACTGCAATCCTCCCTTTAAGCAGAAATATAGGGCTTTTTAAAAGGGAGGATTTTGGAGGTTGGGCCTAGTGACCGGTATCACATGTTGTGGCTTTGGGCTCTTGTTGTTGGTTTCAGTGGACCTTATCTTCAGTGACAACGGTCTCATGATCCTTGTCCAGACAATTCTGTTAGCCATCTCCTGTGGTATGAGATACTAGAAAACAAACAGCAAAGAGCATTTTTCTGCTCCTTTGATTACTGGCCTTTATGAAGAAATGTAGGCTTTAATTCCCAAAAAGGGTGGAGGTTTTACAGAGACAACTTGTAAAACATTTTATTGCCCTTTTTTCTGACCTTTACCTCTGTCACCCTTTGCTCTATTAAATTCTAGTTCTAGAAATTAACTTTTAATATTGGAATATTGCTAATCTCATTTTATCTCTCTCCTAATATTTGTGGATTAAGAATGCTAATAATATTTTAATTCACAAATCAAGTGACATCATTCTTCATTTTTTGCTTTGCATTAGATTCAACACTATTCACTATTTCATTCTTTTTAAAACACTACTGAAACTCGGCTACTTAAACATCAGTCTATATAGATTTTTCTTTTTTTCTCTACAGTTTCTTTTCACCCATCCTCCTAAGCACTGATTCTCAACCTAAAGGCAATGATTCTGAGAATTTCTTCCTCAGTTGTCTTCTCTTCCATGTTCTTTCCCTGGGCTTCCACAATCACACTTATTATTTTACCAGCTAAAAGTAGAAATTTTTAATTTGACCTGCTGGATGATGCCACATGCTGATCTCAAGCTCTACGTATGCAAAACTCAAGTCAAAATTTTCCCTTCTCAAATGTGTTCTATTTTGGTACTTATTACCCGAGAAAATAAAATGATCATTCACCAGTTAAGCCACAAATGTGATCATTATCCTAGATTATTTTCTTTCTCAATCTCTCTCCCTCTCCCCCAACCCCCCACCGCATATCCAATCACTAGCACTGTCTATACAATTCTGATTCCTAATCATTCTTTTAATCTTTATCATTCTCACCATCATAATGTTTTTGCTCTGATTTCAGAATTTTTTTCACATACATTATTCCACCAGTTTCTTAAGTATCCTATCTCTTTCTCATCTTATTTCATTGAGTCCCTCCTCACAGTAATTGAATAATCTTTCAGTGAAGAAAATCTGATTATATCATCCCTTTGCTTAAAAATACTGCCTATTTTTCAGCACTGACTAAATGATAAAAAGATGGCCTTATTAACACTATCAGGGCTTTTTATGATCTGCCTTAAACCTACTTTTTAAGTCTTATTTCTACTTGCTCTGCACAATAGCACTCAAATTAATATCTATATCAATTATGTGCAGAGTCTCAAGATGTGATGATAGAGGTGATTGTTCAGTTAATCACTGAAAATTCAACTAAAAAATACTACTTTAACTATTGCGTTGAAAGGTAGCATCAGTTGAACACAGGAAACAATGTTTACAGATGTAGGCATTATCTAGTAACATTAATATTTCCTAATAAGTTAACCACCTTATCTATCATCAATTACTGCTTTTTAATTTTAGAGCTAAGCAGCAGAAGTTACATTGTCTCAAAATGTCCCATCTATCATCATTTAACAGGAGTGTTCACAATGCTGCATACTCCACATTTGGGCAGAGACATTTTCCTGCTTTATGCCCCTGTAATCTTGAGATGATGTGCCTTTATGTACTTATGACCTGCATTCTACCATTCAGATGAGAGAATTAAAGATTATAACAATTTCCTACGATATGTTTACACATTATTCTTGAAAAGAAGGGAGGATATTCTTCAAATACTTTAGTTATTTGCTTTCCAGTCTTCCTAACCTAAGTGGTAATGTCAGGTTTTAGTCTGAAATGTTGGTTCTTGGTGTGCTCATGGCCAAAGAATGACCAGATGCATCAAAGTTAGACAAGCATGAAAATAAGGTATAATGAGGAGAGAAGGATAAGATTACAGGGAAAGAGCAAGATAAAGGTTTACAGAGCATAATACATACACCACAGATTATGACCGGGCCCACTGTCACAGCAAAGGCACAGTAGAAAGAAGGGAACAAAAAAAGGGCTTGGTTATGGTCTGCATCTTGTTTTATAGTGCCTGGATTGGGGCCTCCCTAGTGGCTCCAAGGTCACCATGAAACCACTTTGACTGGACAGTTGGGAGTCACATGACATGAGTCTTAACTGCACATGCATTTTGTTCTAGTTCAATTTCCAGACTCTATGGTACCTATACTACTTGGCCCATGGGTTAGAGAGTCCTCTGCATTCTTTGGTAGCTGGCACACTAAATTGATTGGCAGATGAGCAGAGTAGTCCCTCCTCCCCCAGGTATGACAGTTGTTCAGGAGATTAGGGAGAAGCAGGACCAAGACGGGGCAACAGCACCCACTTTCATCCCTAGGAGACTCAGAATCCCTTGCTATCTAACTAACAATAATAAATCCAGGGTTCATTTCAATAATGATACTAAATACAAGATCCTGACACAAAGGTTTTTCTAGCATAAATTATACCAGTTAGACACAAGCACAATGTTTTATGAGCTATTTGGGAACTGATAAAAATAGAGTAATTCATCTAAAACGTGTCAATTCTCATGGTGTTTTAAATGGACTTTCCATTTTTTATAAAATTCACTATCATTTAAGACAAGTTTACACCCAGGCTTCTAGAAATGTTTCTTAATTCACATGTTCTAATCCTTGAAATGCACTCATTTCACATGTAACACCTAGATTTAATTCTGTAAGCTCATTTGGTACCTTGTGCAATATAATTTTAAAACACACTTTCTTTGGTATATGGTTTCCATGTATGGTATGTTTGATTCATTGATTCCTTTATATAAGTCCAGAAATTCTGCTCTACTGTGTCATTTCATCACTTCCCTCCTTCCCCGTCTCAAGACAATCCTCTTTTTATTTTCATAAACATTATTTCTATGTCAATAAAGTTGTAATTTCTTTAAAAAAAAAAAGAAAAGAAAAAGAAAAAAAAAGCCACACACAAACAAAACTTATGCCATTTTCTGGAAATAATGTTTCAATTAAGATTTAGGCATGTTAGACTTAATTGTTCACAACTATGGTAGCTCTGAATTTACTTGAGAGCCACTGAGTACTTTGCGTGCAGTTATAACCACGTTATAGAAAACTAAGCCATAAAGCAATGCTTTTCTGCAGTTTGGAATTTCAATTCAGGAGCACTAGCTAACCCCCAGGTTTTCAGCATGATTACATTTATCTATATTTAAAGTACAAAGGAACCAACATGCTGGAAAGTAATTGCTCTGTTGCCATAGGGAAAGAGATTAGGAAAACTGAGTTTAAGGGAGAAACTGCCTGGGTAGTAATCCCTTTTATTATCTACTCTAAGTCATAAATGATTCTATCCCAAGCCTAATGAATAATTATGTCATGAACTGTAGGGTCAGAGGACTTTAGCAAGGTGGTTAAGAAGTCCAACTACAAGAAACTTTCCGTATTTCTAAGGTCATATTTTCTTTTTTAAAAGTGTCTGTTTGACAGCACAGAATGCAGTGCAGATGCTAATGCACGCAGTGGGAGAGAACAATTACCAAAACCATTCATTTACTAGGTGATCTCGAAGGCCTCTTCTAACTTTAAAATTCTATGCCTATGTCTAAATTAGAGAGTCATTTTCATTTGAATTGACAAAGCTAATCATATGTTTTAATTAAGATATTTTCCTTTCATTAAATGACTATGTGTCAGATCATGGAATTATGTTAATGGGGAACCCAAATTTGTCTGGAACGCCAGGGTCACAGAGCAGGCAGAACTTAGACAAACGATTAAGATCTCGTGAAACAAGTTTGCTGGCACAGCTTGAGCTAAGGCCTTTGTTGATGGGGCAGGGAGAAGGGACAAATGGATAGATAAGGTCTGAGGGGAGCACGAATAGGTGGAGATAAATAAGGAGTAAACAGATAAGGCCAACGTAGGTTTGGGGAAGAGTCGGATAAAGTAAGCTTTAGGGGTTGTGATTTTAATCCTATTTTTCTAATGGGCCAGCTTTTCCCCCATCAACTTTGCTTCTGAGACAAACTAGCTTAAGCTTTATTTGTTCTAGGACTGTAAAAGTCATTTGAAATCTACTGACCATGTTGGAAATCTTTGATAATCATGTACAGGAACAATTCTAAATAAAATGGACAAATCATGAGCACATCATGAAAGCTGGTTTTGGTGTTAGAGTGGGTGTTAGGGTCCCCTGTGGCTGGCTAGGCAGATGCTAATTATTTTATAACCCCAGTGTCTTCTTCCTTGTTATTTTCTAATTCCAGGACCCAGCCTTCCACATTAGGGCTGAGATGGAGTAACAATATATAGACATTGACCAGAAAATAAAGGAAAATAATCAGCTCCAATGAATAAATAGTGAATTTGATTTAATTTCCTCTCTATCATATATAAAGTAAGAAGGAAATACCACCATCTCTCAAATCCCCTCTCTAATATAAAAAGCTCCAATAACCATTCCTGACCAAGATGACCTTCTCTATGTCTGCATTCCCTTTTCCTTCACTTTAGAGTTACAGGTTGCTTTACAGCAGCTCTTAGATTGTTCTATTGCATGATTTAACTATTTAATGCAATTTTATATTTTAGATATTTATAATTTTTTCTCACCACCAAGACCACTACCTCCTCAAGAAAATTACCCATGAAATGTAAGACATTCACGGTAGCATAGCATAGCGTATGTTCTTGCGATGAGGATTGTCTCCATCATGTTCAATGTTATAGCCCCCAAAAATGCATTCAATAAATACTTGTGGATAGAAATAAGGGCAAGGAGTGGAGGACAATCCCCTGTTCTGAATAGACCAAATGAGTAGATATTTCTATTATTGAAACAAAGAAGCAAATGAAAGTAGGTTTCAGGGAAAAATATACATCTTATTTCAAAAATATTAAATATGGAGTATCCACACAATGTTTTAGTGTTGATAAACATATCACTCCTCACAAATGTGTAATGTGTATTTTTTTTTGTAGGTACTAAGTTTTCTGATGAAAGGAACCATGATTTTTTATGTTTGCTACTATAATATATAATCAGTATTAGGACAATGTCTGAAACAAACCAGGTACTCGGTAAATCTTGACTACATTAATAACTGGGTTAATTTAGATAATTAATACCATATGCATTCCCCTTTTGGTTAATAATCAGAAGCAATCCTACTTGCTTCTGATTAATAAAAATACAGTTTTTATTAATAATACAGTTAATAAAAATAGGAACAGTTAATAAAAATGGGAACATACAATATTTTCTTTGTGTCAGATACCATTAAAACACATTAAAGCATCTTAACGCATTAGCTAATTCAATCCTCAGAGCAACACTATGAAATAGTCACTATCTTTATCCCAAATCTACATATAAGATATGAAGATGTATATGAAGATAATGGGGCACTGGCAGGTTAAGAAAATTGTCCAAGTTCACCAATTGGTAAATATGAGGGCTGGGATCTGAACCCAGGCAGTCATTCTCTATAGGTCATGCTGTTACCCACTGTCTTAATCTTTTCTTTGCCTCCATTAAGAAAATAATGCTTTAAAATCTATATTGTCTAGCTCATAAGCAAAACAATTGGCAAAGGAGAAAAGAAGAGAAATGGTGCCCATATATACCTTGGAAAAAGAGGAGTATGGGAAATGAGAGAGAAAGAACTCCACTGGTAAAATCAAGAAGCATAAGAAAACCCTTTAGGAGTTAACACCAGGCAGAAGAGAAAAGGGGAAACACAGAAATGTTTCCATTTTAAACAGCTCATAGCTGGCAGCACTATAAATGTTCATTTTCAGGCATGATGCTACTGAGGAAAGAACTTTAATTAGCAGGCTATTTCAACTCCCCGGGAGAGAGGGAGCTTGAGGAAGAGAAGAATGAAATAAAAGGGTAAGGCTGAGGGGGTGGCTTCAAAAAAAATTTAAAAACTAGAATTGGAGGGGCACAGTGATGGAGAAGACATGGAGAATGAGAAAATGAGAGGAGTAAGTATACATCTCAGGCTTCCGGCTTTAATGGCAAGATGGATTCTAGACCCACGATGACAAAGATACAGGGGAATGCAGATCATGTTTTGTTTTGTGTGATGATAAGTTCAATTTGGGATACTTTTAGTCTAAGATACCTGTGTGTATCTCCAGATTCTTTTCTGGAGCAACATATATTTAATTGCCTACCTATCTCTGCCATTTGTTTATGTCTTGAGCCCTCAAACTCAACATATGCAAAATTGGCTTTATGAGCTCTCTCTAAATCTGCTCATCTTTCTGTGTTCCCAATATCTGTGAAGGGCACCATCACGCACTGAGCGACCCTACCTGGAAAGTTGGGACTTCTTTAACTTATCCTGTCCCTCATTTCCCAGCCACTCAATCACCAAGTCCTTCTGAATCCAAATTCTTAATGCAGTCGGGTACATTCATTCTTTTTTGCTCCCAATTCTAAAGCATCTTTCTTTCTGATATAGATTTAGTGTTATTAGTATTTCGCTAGATGAGTAGGCAATAACTGAAAGACAAGTGAGGAGGTGCAACTTGCCTTTTCTTTGTGTGAACAATTTCCTTGCTTATCCCAACTTCACAAATCAAATCTTTACTTACACTCAGAACTCAACTAAAAATTGCTTCCACTGGGACACTTTTTCTAACTTCGGAGCTAAAGTAGGCTGCTCAATTACATGTTCCGATAGCACCTTTTTCTAACACTTAGCACCTCTATAATTACTTAGTCAATGTCAATTGCAAGTACCACAAGGACGTGATCCATCTCTGTCTTTTGTACCTCTGTTTCCCTGGTACCTGGCAATAATAAATGTTCAATAATTCATTAAGTAAAGGAATGAAGAGAGGTGAAGCAAGATAACACCACCAAAAGATATCCATTTGCTCTCATAACATGAAAATCATTGATGGTCTATGCAAGAGCAAATTCCATGTCAAAGCTATCTTAGGAAGTATAAAAGGTAAATAAAAGGAATATAAATGAAATAGTTCAAATTTATTTCCAGGACTTGCTTCTGACACTAGTTGAGTTGGAAGAGGAAATTGTAACAATTGATTAAAATGAAGGTACCCTCTACTCATTGACACTTACCCACTGACTCAAATAATTGAGAGCTGGCGTGCTTGTACCCTTGTTAACAACAATGGGACCAGTAAGAAGTACTGCAGTAATGCTTTGTTAAATGCCTTTGAAAATGCCAAATATAAGTCACAGATTTTTCTGATTCTCAGCTGGAGCAAAATACGAATTATAAAATCATTACTTACAATGCATTTGATAATTCTAAATTGATTTTCCAAAGTCCAGAAAGCACTATGAAGTCCTAAGGGTCAGACATAGACATAGAACAGCCATCTTCATGGGCAGACCTTTTATCCCCTTTAAAATACACAGAACAATCTGGCAACCTTCCAGGAAGCAAGTGCTGCAGAGAAACTTCTAGAGGTTGAGTTTGACCTCCTTTTCTCCCTTGGATCCTCTTATTCAAGTTGGCCCCAGATTTCCCACAGCTAATGCTGTCACCAGACTCAAGAGAATAGCAAAAAGGTATAATTGATCTTTCTTTTCAGTTAAAATTCTTCCAAGGACAAAGAAAAGAGGTCTAAAATGTAGTTCTTACAATAAATATTATTTCTCTTTATTTTTTTAAAGTCTCTTTGTAGGCCTTGTTCTTTCCCAAGTGATTTTAACACATAACCGTTGCCCTTTTACTCCAATAAAATAGTGTTGAATATAGATTAGTGTAAGCCACTCAGAAATTTAAAATCTAAACAGAAAAGGGTAATTTAAAAAATGAAATGTTAACTCGTTTTGAATTTTTGTCCCTCTGTGGATCTGAACTAGATAGGCACTCCCTTATAAATGGATCTAGACATGTGGGTGCCCTTTTACTCTCTTAAAAATATTTTTGAATTGTAAATTGAAATATATTAAAGAATTCCAATTTTATTCAAAATCACTATCTTAAAGGAAGAATTAAAATGCAGCACATTACTAAGTGTATTGGAATGAGCATAATAGCTTTACTCAGTAAAGAGTCAATAAGGCTAAGATTTCTGCATAATGAATGTCTTTAACAATTAAGCTGGTGAAAAAGGAATGAATGAAGTGTTACCATTTAATAATGCATAAATGTCACAAGGAGGGTTCTAATTCCTATTTCTAACATTAAAAACCTAGGAAGGTGGGAGGAAAGGCCCTTGACAGGAATGAAAAATGGGTGCTATTCTGATGACTTGGGCAATCAGTATTCATAGTTGTTCTTTTTTGTCTACCAAATATCTTTACAATTTGTCTCATTAAGATGTTGTTTTTTATTTTAATACATGAATGAAAATCACTACCTATTTTTTCTGAATGTATATTTGTTGAGACAGACATACTAGGTTTTTTAGAGACTTTAGCCTTGAAAAACTGGGTTAGTGTGGTGGAAATTATGAAGATAATTCCTCTAAATGTAAGGATTCCTAACCTAAGAAACAGGCAATATATGATTCTATGTACATGTATATTTTGTCATAGAACTTTTGGAGTCCAATTTGCTAACTTGTAGATAACAGTAGATCTTAGAGAAATTCTTTAGAGAATTTTTGTCAGAATGAGCAATTTTCTCCCCGTATGGTTTTGCAAGTTACTCTGATTTCTATAGATCTGGTGCACCATGATTTTGTTAAGAAGAACAAATGAACTAACCAGAAACTGTCAGTTAAGAAGTTAAATAAATTGCAAATATTTTTATTTAGGTGAAATAAATAACGATTGAGGGGGAAAAAAACCCACATAAATGCTTTTGAATGAATGACCAGTTTCTATTGTAATAGAGCTTTCTAATTTTTTTTTTACTGGAATCAATTTAAAACCTATAATGATTTATATTTTATGTGTAAAATTTCGAAGCACAATTTTTTTTAGTAACTCCATTTGCCTTATTATGAAATAATGTTAATTTTACCAACATGTATTCAATACTTCATAATCATGGATACTAAGATTATTTTTGGTATACAGCAAGTCAAATGCGAGCATTTAATAAAAACAGTTATAAATGACTCACATGACACTTAAATACACAGTTGTGTGTCACTTTACATCGGGGACACATTCTGAGAAATGCATTAGGTGATTTCTTCCTGGTACAAACATCATAGAGTGTACTTACACAAACTTGGTATAGTCTACTACTATAATCTATTGCTCCTGAGTTACAAACCTATATAACATGTGACTCTATTAATACTGTAGGCAATTATAACACAGTGGTAAATACCTGTGCATCTAGACATATGTAAATATAGAAAAAATACAGCAAAAATGTGCTGTTATAATCTTTATGGGATCACCGTCATATATGTGGCCCATCATTAATCAAAATGTTGTTATATCACATATGACTATATAACCATATGTAACTATGACTTTTCTATTATACAACATAATGTATTCTCAATGAAAAATGTATTTATTCTCAGAATGTTTTTCTTTTAACATGTCTTTTAATTGCAGGTCACTCCAATATGAATTTCAATTTGTATTTTTTGCTCATGAAGTTACTCTTTTATTTCTCATTAGTCTATTCAACTTTTGAATAAAATGCATGCTTGTTAAACTCATACGTTTCTATCCCCATTTGTTCTTTTTTAATTTTATAAGATAGTCTCCATTTGATAAGGACACATGATAATTACTTCTTCTTAAACCAAGTTGTATATGAATTCAATATGCTGAGTGTGAACTTTTGACATACTGTTTCACATACTGTTCTCCATTACTCTAATTATTACGCTGCGCATATTCTTCCAAACCAGCATTCCAATATGCTATATATTTTTTTAACTGATACTCTTAAAATTACCATTTTCCTTCTCATCCTTTCCTTTTACCTCAACACTTTTTCAGTGATCTTTTCTCAAAAAACTTTCAAGTTCAAATAACTATAAAGGTAGGAAAGATTTTTTAAATTATTCATAAAATAGTATTTAAAATTTTTGATGTCTAAGTGTGAGCATCTATAGAAAAGTAGATATGGTAGCTGACAAAGAACAAAGTAAATTATTCTGATCAAAGCATCTTTTTATTATTTCACATTGTAGATCATTAGAATTTGCTTGTTAAACGTATAGTGCTTCTGCAATATTAATATCTTTTCATGTCTCTAAGTTATTTATCCTCCTTCAAAATTTAAAGTAGAGTACAAATACATTGCTACATTATAAATAACACATCAATATTATAATTAATAACATAATATTAAAATATAATTACTATTTATTCACAATTTCACTGCCTGAGAATAAAGTAAAATGTAGGGAAAAGTAGTATTTATTAATTCAGGAAATAAAATAGACCACTTGTTAAATTTTTATTTTTTTATTTCAGCCTATTACAGGGATACAAATGTTTAGGTTACATATATTGCCTTTGCCGCACCGGAGTCAGAGCTTCAAGCATGTCCATCCCCCAAACAGTGCGCACCGCACCCATTAGGTGTGTATATACTCATCCCCCCCATCTGCCCAACACCTGATGAATGTTATTACTATATGTGCACATAAGTTTTGATCAGTTAATACCAATTTGATGGTGAGTACATGTGGTGCTTTTTTTCCCCATTCTTGTGATACTTCACTCAGTAGAGGAGCTGCAGCTCTATCCAGGATAATACAAGAGGTGCTAGATCACCATTGTTTTTTGTGGTTGAGTAGAATTCCATGGTATACATATACATTTTATTAATCCACTCATGTACTGATGGGCACCTGGGTTGTTTCCACATCTTTGTAATTGTGAATTGCGCTGCTATAAACATTCTAGTGCAAATATCTTTTTTCTAGAATGTCTTTTGTTCTTTTGAGTAGAAAACAAAGGTACAGGGCTTGCCATCATGGAACTTACAGTCTAGTGGGGAGAATGAAGAAAATAAAAATCACCCATAATTACACTATTCAGAACTAAACTTTATGTTTGTTTATTCAGAACTAAACTAATGTTTGGCTATAAAAAAATAAAAAATAGACCACTTTAAGACATTAGATCTATAATTTAAAATTTAAAATTAAGATATACAAATTCTAACTTAAAAATTTCTAACCTACTTCTAGTAAGCCTAGTTATCCACCATAGTAAGTCGTGCAGAATCTCTTTCAAATTTATAATTTAACACTTATTTCCAAGAGCACCTGTTTCACAAAATGCATAGAGTGCTTCATGAATTTGTGTGTCATCCTTTGCAGGGGCCTGGCTAATCTTCTCTGAGTCATTCCAATTTTAGTGTATGTGCTACCAAAGCAAGCATGATTTTTAAATATTTTTCTTGTTGTTCTTACTAGTATCAACCACCATTGGACACTTAATTTTTAAATTTATTTTCATTTTTATTATAAACTGATAATTTATGTGTATATTGCACAAAGTGATGTTATGATTTATGAAAAAATGTGGAATAATTAAATGAAGGTAATTAACATACTTGTCACCTCAAACACCATTTTTTGTGGTGAGAACATTTCAAATTTATTCTTTTAGCAGTTTTGAAATGTACAATACACTATTATTAACTGTATTCACCATGCTATGCAATGGATCTCAAAAAAGCCTTCATCCTCCTGAGACTTTGTAGCCTTTGATCATCATCTCCCCATTCCCTCAACCCCCTAGCCTTTATAACTGCCATTCTGCTCTCTGCTTCTATTAATTCAATTCTTTTAGATTCCACATATAAATGAGAACATGTGGGTATTTGCCTTTCTGTGCTTGGCTTATTTTACTTAGCATAATATTTTCAAATTATATCGATGTTATCCCAAGATTTCTTTCTTTTTTAAGGCTGATGAGGGTTCCATTGTGTATACATGACACATTTTTTTAATCCATTCATCTGTTGATGTCCACTTAGTTTGGCTATTGTGAATACTGTTTCAAAGAACATGGAAACACAGACATCTCTTCAACAAACTGATTTCATATCTTTTGAGTAAATACTCAAAAGTGGTATTTTTTGATTTTTCGGTACATATAAAAGATGTATTTACACTATACTGTAGTCTATTAAGTGTACAATAGCATTATGTCTGAAAAAACACAATGTACCTACTTCCATTAAGGATGGTATCAGGGCAATTCTGGTCTCCTAAAAAGAGAGCTAGAGAGAAAGCTTCAATCTTCTTAAAGAACACATAAATGATTGTGGACAGAATGTTGGTAGAAATATGAACGTTAAAGGCTATTTTGATGGGGTCTCAGACAAAAATGAGGAGCAAGTTATCAGATAATGGAGAAAAGACAACTTTTGTTATAAGTAAGGGAAGGCTGTCAAACTTCATAGACTCTGTAGGACAGGGTTATAGAGCTATTCACCTGCAAATTTGTATTACTAGTATGCTTCAAGAAAAAGGAAGAATAGCCCTGTTAGTGATTCATAAATCACCAAGGCCACCACCTGTGTTTCAACAGGCTAGCCAGCCTTCAACCAAAGCCACACGTGTGGGGTCACACAGAGCTGAGGTAGACAACCTCTGCCTGGCACATAATTATCATTTATATTAATATTGATATGATATGGTATTATTTCCCTGGCTACAGTGTTCACAATCTCTTTTTTCACCTTTTTATATAGACCAGCAACTACAGAACTAAGAATTAAGGTTTGCTATGTAAATATTAAATATTACAAAGCACTTTATATTATTGCCAATAGAGACAGGTTGAATAAAAACATGGTGCAATGAAAGCATCCTAATTCTAGCCCTGTCCTTATCATTCATTATCTGTCTGATCGTCAGCTGCGGTCTCATTCTCTGAGCCTTGGGACTTTCATGAGGATGATAATATTGAATCTACATACTTCCTAGGATTGTTGTGAGCAAAATAACTCTGTAGATGTTATAATTCGGAAATATGATGAATGATAAAATCTATAATCTATTATTGCAGTATCATTTTAGTAGTTGAAATAAATTTGATTATTTAATGATAGACAAACTTAAAAATAGCTACTTCTCTACTGGATATGCAATTAAATTTGTTGTGAGCATGAGAGACTGTTTGTACCCTCTTGGCACTCGGGAATTTATTTTACATCTTAAAAATATTTAGAGCAGAAAGTATTTTTAAAATGATTACTTCTTATGTAAGAATTTAAGTTCTAAAGGTAATGGTGTTTTAGCTTTAGCCTCAGGAAAAGCTATTTATAATTGTTTGTTTTCTACCCGCTAACGTCATTTATGGTGTAATGAATGAACCGTGAGTTTGATTTTACATTAATCATGAAAACATCACCTTGACATTTAAAGGGAAAGAAAACATTTTATGGGCTTGCAAACAAGCACTTAAAATATTAAAACGTCTCCCTGATGAAAAAACAAAATGCTCTTCTTTTGTCTTTGAAAAATGTCAATGTTCTTCTCCATAGTAACATATGTCAACATATCCTACACAGAGCTGGGGTGAAGTAGCCCATAATTCTGCAAGTTATTATTGGCTTTTACTGTGAACTCAAGCCATTTTTTTATCTTGAGAGATAGACAAGTAAGAAATGATTTTCAAAATGTCTGTCTTGAGAATGAAGAAATTATTCTTTGAGGGGGAAAAGAGCAGACAAATCAACCATTTTTTAAGAGGAGTTAATTCATTTTAATGGGATTATAAATTTGGGGGGTGACTGACACATGAGTACATTTATCATCTCACACAGTGGTTCATACTGTGTGAGCCCCAGAGAAGGTTCAAATGGGAGGAAGACACTGAGGTGACAACAGGTATCAGAAAGAGTCTCAAAATCACTGTTCATGACTATAGACTGAATATCTCATTTTTCAAATGTATGCTGGTATATATATGTATTTATTACAATTGAAATTTATAGGCCAGGCTCAGTGGCTCACGCCTGTAATCCTAACACTCTGGGAGGCCGAGGTGGGAGAATTACTTGAGTTCAGGAGTTGGAAACCAGCCTGAGCAAGAGTGAGACTCCGTCATCTCTACTAAAAAACTAGAAAAACTATCCAGGCATGGTGGCACACACCTGTAGTCCAGCTACTTGCCAGGCTGAGGCAGAAGGATTGCTTGAGCCCAGGAATTTGAGGTTGCAGTGAGATATGATGACGTCACTGCACTCTTGCTGAGGCAACAGAGTAAGACTGTCTCAAAACATAAATTAATTAAAAAATAAGTAAAATTAAAAAAATAGAAATATACATGAATTTGTACTTTACATATAATAAAAAATGTACAATTTATATATGAAATAAATACATGAATTTGCATTATACATACATTTATAATACATACTCATTTGGCATTTGATATTATCGGTTTTCTTAACCTGTGGATAGTAAAGTCACAACTATCAGCCACTGAATGCCAAATTTTTAATTTAATTTAACTATTATCACCCTCAAAAACTAATGCTGATTTTAACAATTGAGAAGTTATAATACTTGGGAAAGGATTTGTCAATGCAAATTTGTAAACAAAGTATAGTCAGATGAAATCATCTTGAAAGACATTAGGAATGTTACTACCTTCAGTCTCCAAACCAGTGTTCTATATAATTAATTTTGAAAAGAAAAATCATTCATGCATTTACTATGTTCACAGACATATGAAAAACATAAACTAGATATAAAATATATTCATAGAGAAAAGGAGAAAATATTAAAAATATTAATAGCAATTATGTTCTGAATAATGAAACTGTATTCATTTTCAATTTCTTCTTAAGGTTTCTAATAATTTATATAAAAAATATAAGTTATTCTTACAATTTAAAAGAAAAAATTTAAGTAATCCAAGGCACTCTACACAGCAAAAGTTGAATCTTTTTTTTGTATGTTCTGATTATTTTTAGTCTTCCTTAGGGTGCTATAGAACTTATATTATTGTAATATAATCAAAGCTCCCTAATAACTAAAAATTAAAATAAATAAATAAAAGCTCCCTAAGATCAGAAAATATTCAAGTATTTATTTATTGAATAATATTTATTGAGTAACAAATATCTGTAGCTGTTGTTCTGAAGTACTTACGATAAACTCAAGAATACAACAATTGTGGCTCATTTACTTGCAGAGTGTAAAGTCTAAAAGGATTATGAAAATTACAATTACAGCAAACAATACAATCAGATAAAATCTAAAACTGAAGGAAAATAATAAGCTGTAATAAACATGACAGAGATTTGATACCCTCAATTCATAAAGAGCTCATAAATATTGATAACAATAGCACAGAATTATCAGTCTTAAAAACATCCAGAGTCAGGAATAGACAAAAATATAAGTAAGGAATATAGGAAAAAATGCCAATATTCAACTTTATTTTATGTGACTACAATGAAGCATGATTCTCTGTGTCTGTCTCTCTTTTTCTCTCTCCTCTTCTCTCCATCTTTCTCTCTCTCTTTTTCTCTCATTGATCAAGATCAAGTAGGTAAGATTGGGTTCAGTCCAGCTTCCTCACACAAATTTTCCAGAATACAATTTGACATTTTTTTAAATATTAAAAAGTTTTCACTACAATATGAGCAAATAATTTTTCTTCTAAATGACCAAATACTAAGTGGTCAGAAATTCAAACCAATATATTCATGCAAAGACATTTAATAAAGAGTTATTTACACACATATGACAAAGATAATAGTATAAAAATATTAGTATGCTCTTTCCCTGTGCAGTTTCATA
Organism: Lepilemur ruficaudatus; assembly: GCA_963574885.1. Lineage (NCBI taxonomy): Eukaryota > Metazoa > Chordata > Mammalia > Primates > Lepilemuridae > Lepilemur > Lepilemur ruficaudatus. Next base: position 29,114 of record CAUYRT010050766.1, on the reverse strand, counting down.
TATTGCTGCTCTTCTCCATATTTTCCTGAGGCATGCATCTGTAGGGGGGACGGGCGAAGACAGGAGAAGGCTCGAAGGACAGGGCATAAGAATTGTTAGAGCAGAGTTTATTATTTAACCTCTAGTATCCAAACTAGGATTTTTGAATGTGCAGCAGAAAAGTCTTTGAATACCAGGCTTTGTGAAGGAAAATATATTTCTCTGAATTCCTTAGAATGTATCAAAAGGCAGGCCTTGGGAAACAAACCGTGGAGATTTTCTCACAAACCAGAGATCTCTCTTCTGCCCATGTGGTAACAGAAAACAGATGACAAGGTCCTGAAAAGATGCTGGTCGCATCTGGTGGCCCCACACAGACCTCAAGAGACCGGAAATCTTCCCAATGCCCTTGGAGATCATGCAGTTACCAGAAGCAGAATTCTGAAAGCAGGACAAAGATGAACATAACGGGGATATGGTTTGCAACAACACATACAGACCTTCACCCCAAATTGCCAATGAGATCCTGTCATTATGTAGTTGTCATGAACCAGGGCCCAGACCAATCCAGTCATTGCATTACAGAAACCAGGGAGAACCCAAAGGATGTCACGCCTATTTGAAGAATTCTTCCCCAATTCAATGAGAAAAAGAGTAAGCCCTGATTACAAACACTTAGGCTATTGGAAGACCCTTGAAACTGACACTAGTTAGGTTTAATTTTTTTCCAGAAAGCGATACCATATTTAACAAGGTTTTCTATTACTATTTTAGGCAATTGCATCTTTATCTAGAGAGTTATGTTTTTATAGAAGCACATTGTGTGCAGATTTCCTTTTTTTCCTTTTGTAAACCATAAAAACCAATTTTCTTTTATAATAAAATGTAAGCATCCTCACCATATTCTTTATGTCATTGCTAATTTTGAAGTATACATTATTTAAACACTTATGCCTTGGAAGAATTTTTTTTTCCTGTGACAGCAAGACATGGTTCAGATACTTTACATTGTCCTCTCCAACAAAGGTGTTAGTAATACTTAATTTTGAATTTAAGTGCCAGGATTTCAGTGTATGATGCTACATGACTCCTCGATCGTAATTGTTTATGATGCTATTAGATAACGATACTCATGTCTGCATTTGGTTTCACAATTATGACTCCTAATAAAATATTACTGAACCAAACTACATGCTTCTACATAAATAATTATAATGTATCCTAATGAACACTTGAACTATTAAAGTTCACCCAGAATTGCAATATCATAATAAATTGACCAAACCATTAAAAGTAAATGAAAGAATAATGACAGAAAAATCAATTTTAACTTCCGATATACCAACATTAACGCAGAAATATTTCTTATGCTAGTAAGTACCATACTTATCAGCATGATGCACAGGCTCTCAATTTTTATGCAAATTTTTATTATCTGTTAATGTCTTGGTTATTTTACAATATTTGTATTTAAGAAACAAATTAATACTGGCAAAATGTGAGATTTGATAACATTAATTATCAAGGTTACTAGATATAAATTTTCATCTATCCAGAAGGTAAATTAAAGATATGCTTTAAATGATGAATTTTCCCCATTTTAGGAAAGAAGTAGATAGTGGAGTCTGTTCTACCATAGATTAATATCTGATGATTACAGAGCCCTTTGCCTTCTGGCTTGAGGGATGGACCTCATCTCCTCAAATGCAGGCTTTGATTAAAAGGAAGATAAATGAAAACCATTTTCTTGGTTCTTTCCTGCCCATTTCTGGGCAGACATACACATTTAAATTCCGCTTATTTCTGTTCTGTAAGTGCTCATATCTCCCAACCCCACAACATATTGTTACCTTTCAATCTCTGCAGCAGCTCAGATTCCGTGAAAAGAATGCACAAGATTATTCTGTTTCAAAACAATTAGAAAAGATGAGAAGCAAAACCTTTCATGAAAGAATAAGCCAAAAGAATTTGAATAAGAGAGTAGTCTCTGGGGTGTCCAAATTAGAAAATTCAGGATGGGTCAAAAACAGCTTGCTCTTGTTTTGCGTATGGAAAAGTTCTAGATTGGAGGAAGAACCTAGAGATTTTGAATCAGAATACACGAGTTTTCATTCCACCGCTGACACTGAGCTGGGCATCACCTCTGGTAGGATTTGTAATCTCTCACTAATAGACATATCTAGCTCACAAGTTTCCAGGATTCCCTCAGATGATGAGCATAATAGGATTTTATGAAATAGGATATATTATGTTAGTATGAGTTGTTATTAAGTTAGAAATGTCATGGCTCAATATTTTTATTGATGGGTTATTTGCTCAAGTCAGTACTTTTGGGGATATCTTTCAATTGGCTATTGTTATCTCTGAGTTCATGAGAAATGATCAGTCCACTTAATATTATTGAGTATTTAAATACTCAATAATTATATCAGGCATTTTGCTAAGAAATTTAAATGCATAATTTTCCTATGTAATACTTAAATAACTATAAGAATGTTATTTTCTCTATTTTACACATAGGAAACTGGAGCTTGGAGAAGTGAATCAGGGTGATATTTTTATATATTAAACTGGTGTGTTTTTCCTCCATTTATTTCCTATTACCCAATAACATTTTTCTTCATTAATCTGTAACTAGGATATTTTATGCCCAATGTCTCCAGGACAGTAAGACACCACAGAAGTTTGTATATCGGATAAAGGACATTATCCATTTCTTTCTCAAACCCTAGTACATTATAGTTATTAACCATAGTTAATTTTATTTTGATTTCCTACAGCATAAAAGAAAGTTTTATAAATATCTTACATTATTTCATTGAATCCTCTGGTGAAAAAAAAACACTACGAAGTATGTGCAGTTTTTATACATATTTTATAAATACCTTACCTGTGACACTTTATAAAAATATCACAGACCTGAAATAGGTATCTATCTCAAGTCCCTTGGATATTAAGAAGTAAAATAAGGTTTCAAACATTTCTAACTGCCCTACTCCCAAAGAAATGACCTGAAGAGACTGTAAAGGAATCTTATATGTTATACTCTTAAGCCCAGGTATAAATGATTTAAAACAAAACTCAGATGTAAATTATTTTAAAAAAATAAAAAGCAGACTTGCAAACACAAGGAAACAGTGAGCCTATGCCTTTGTAATGTGGTTAGACACTGGAGAATTTTCAAGAACACAGAGTTCCCCTAAGCCCACCACCAAGTCAAAGTAAAAGTAATGCTAGTGAGGTACGACTAGGCAGATGGCCAAAATTTAAATGGTTGACCTTATAACACATCCGCATGCCCCAGCATTTCAAGTAAAAAAGTAATATGATTTTTGCTAATCAACAAAAAAAATGTAGAGATGGTGGAGCATGTCACAACTCTGGTAAATTTCCGAGCTCCAGGAGAGCACAGGATCAGCCAACTTGTTATAGGTCTCCAAAGTGGGAAGAAGCAAAGGAGGAAATAGCAGAACCAACCTCAGATGCCTATAGCAGTGACCTGCACATGCAGAAATCAAAAGACACCATGGGATAATCACAAAGACAGGGTTTGTTGTTGTTGTTGTTGTTTGTTTGTTTTTCACCTCTCACCCCCCAAAGACAGGTTTTTCATGAAGCTATTGAAAGGTCCCCTAACTAGCATGAGTTCCTCCAGTGATGTGAGATGGGTTGAAATTGGCTTGGTATTTTCCAATATCATATTTAATTGAAGAATAAGTTACAAAAATGTAATACACATATTTAAAATACATTTCAAGTTCAGTGAATTTTGACAAATTTATCCCTCCATGTTGCCCCCAATCCTATCAATATACAGAACGTTATCATCCCAGAAAGTTCCCTTGTTCCCTCGTCTAGCATAACCCACCCTCAAAAGCAAATACTCTTCCTATTTTTTTTTTAAATATTTAGATAAATGTAAACTCCTCCTGTTTGTTCTTTTTTCTAGATTGCTTTGGCTATCCAAAGTGTATACATTCCCATATAAATTTTAGAATTACCTTGTCACTTTTTCCAAAAGGACCTTTACTTGGCAAGAACTAAACTCCAGGTTTTGTCTCCTTGGTACTCAGGCCTTCTGATACTTCTACTCAACTCTGTCATACTTCAAGCTCTTGATTTTTCTGAGCAGCTGGGAAATCTCACTGCATGCATGCACAGTTCAAGAAACAGCCAAGGGCCCAAGGGGAGTTTAGGTGAAATATTTTGTTCCCCATTTGTGACTCCCTCTTTTCTGATGCTTCTTTCCTCAATTTCCAGCTGCTTTCAGCCTTGAACTTTGGCCTCTGGCTTCTCAATCCATTATGACTTCATTTTTGGCTTGGGCTCTATATTATGCACACTATTTAGAGGAAAAAAAGCTGTATAGGTCTGAGTTTCATCCCATCTCTTTCCCTTCTTTCGAGCATCATATACTCTTTGGTTTTTGACTGGTTTTGGTCACCCTCTTGTTTCTCAAACAGTTATTTTTATTTTTAATAATTTGTCTAGAAAGCATAATTGCCTTTGGAAAAAGCTTTAATTTTCTACCTTATCATTTTCAGAAACTAGACCCATCATCTGCTTTTAAAAATTCACATAAATAATATATTTTAACTACAATTGAATGAATTTTTCATTTCAAGAAGTTCTATTTGATTTTTTTTTAAATAATTTGATTTCTTTAGTGAATTTTTCATTCAGTTTCTGAAAATTTTTGTGGTTTCTTTGTGTTGGTTTTCCCTTTTCTCTTGCATTTCCTTGAGCTTACTTATAATTCATATTTGGAATTCTTTACCTGTCATTTCAATATTCTGATTTTGGTTGGCATCCATTGCTAGATAGCTGGCGTTCCCTTTGGGAGTGAACTTTCATTCTGATTCTTCATAGTTTTGGAGTTCTTTCCCTGATTCTTTCTCATCTGGGGTGGCTGTTGCTTCTTATTTTCAGATTTTCTTTTGTTTAGATAATCTCATGCCTGGTTTAATCTTTGAGATAGTAGGTGGTGCTTGTGCTTGAGAATCAATCACACCTTGTATGATTGAGTCAGAAAATGCTGTAAAGTGCAGGCAAATTGACCTCCCTGTTGGTAGGCGGTGCTTGCCAGAAGGAACAAGCTGCAGTGTTGTTTTGAGGTCCTGTTACCAGCTCTAGTCCGTCAGCAGAAGCATTCAAATTCCCCAGGTGGTGGGTGGGGTCCTGAAACTTCAGGTAAGTCCTAATTCTCTGCCACAGCAGAGGCAGGTGTGGGAGTTCAGCTCGGTGGAGCTGGGTTGCGTGAACTTGCCCTCAGGCTCCACAAAAACTTGCAAGGTATCTGTTTCAGCAGGGGTCAAAGGTCTGCTCCCAGATTCTGGGCAAAGCCATCAGGGAGGGGCTGAAGTGGCCCCACCTAACCAGAAACTCTGCTTTTGGATGCAAGGCTATCTGAGATTCACAATCTTGTGGTCTGGAGTGGGCCTCACTCCTCTCCACCCTCCCCTGCTCTGAGGTTTTCTTCCCTGGCGTCCAGCACCTCAAGCCAGCCAAGCTCCCCCATGACTGTGAAGCAAGCCGGGAAATTCCCTGCCCAGGATCCTGGCCTGATCTGAGAGCACAGCCCTCCTGTGGGAGCAGGGATGTCCTATGAATACACTGCAGCCAGGACCCACACTGCATTCTCCCCACTGCTCTGTCCATGTGGGCTCCCTTGCCTTCTAAGACTAATTCACAAATCTCCCTTCCCTGCCCTCAAGCAACACAACCAAGACCTGAGGGTACAGGATCTGGCCTGTGGGTCTGTCCCTGGGTTCCCGAATGGCAATGCCTACCCATGCCAGGAAGAAGCACACTGGTCCCAAGTTGCTCATGGGGTGCCCAAGCAGGTTTCATGTCCCTCTGCCTTGGGATTTGCCAGGCAAGCAGCACCAGGGAGAGCTGGCGGCAGGGGACTCACAGTCAAAGCACCCTTCAGTGCACTGCAAGACCCCAAAAGAAAAGGTCTGAGACCCCACTCTCTGTGGAAGCCTTAGTGTGGTGACTCAATTGTCTGTCTTGGCAGCCACAGATGCAAGAGGGAAAGGGGCTCAGAATGTCCAGACGCTGGAGTCACACAGATCAACTGGGACCCACTGGACCCCTGTGGCTCCTACAGTCTTTGTCAGAGTTGAAAAACGTCTGTGTGGGAATGAGTGAGACGAAGCCTGAGGAGTTGAAGCCCCCTGGGGAGGACAAAGGCACATAGTGGGTAGAAAAGCAGTATGGTGCCTGCCATCCTGGCTCAGGTCTGTGGTGTGGGAAGCACCCAAGGGGAGCTGGGAGCTGGTGCTCTGTCCACAAGAAGGTCCCAGCTCACTGGTGGCAGCACCCTCTGTGGTCGTGTGGGCAGAAGGTCTCTCCAGCAGTTTGGAAACTCACCATATGTCAGAGATGTGAGGGTGGGGGAGAGAAAAACCACTCCACCTACCCCTCTCACTGGACTCCAAGCCTGTCAGGGGTGGATGTCTGCCGATACCTTTCTCCTTCCTGTTCTGCTCTGCAACTTCTTCCCATGGAGTCTCTGGTAGGTTCTGGTATGTTTCTCTCGGAATTATACCTGATCTATATTTGTTTGTTTATTTTTTGTTTATTTGTTTTATCTTTTTCATCTAAAACTTCTCCTTTCTGAGATGATCCAGCAGCTGGTGTTAATGGTCTGTCGTCTTAAACACATCCTGCTTCATATGTCTTTTTCTTTTCTTTCTCTTTTTCCTTCTCACTAAAGAATTATTTTTAGATACGTATGTTGTCCAGAGTTCTGAGAAGGGGAAGGTTCTATAAATGTACAACATTTAGAAATACCATTCGATTAACTGTGTTCTCTATAGCTCCTCTAGGTATGGTTATTTTGTAACAGGTAATATAATTTTAGTATTAGTGAGATGCATTTCTAAAAGTTTTACAGACTTTCCACCTAATTGAAAATACTATTACAGCCTCATAAGTAGGTTATTAGGCTTCAGTTTACGCTAGAGGAAGTTTAAAAGCTAATATCCTCCCTCTGCAGGATCACAACCATTACTATTTTTAAAAACCAAATGTGCTACACTGTTGGTAAATAATGCTGCTTAAACTATCATCTTTTAATCAAGATACTCTTTTGTATACATAAATATGTATATGATAAAGCAGAACAGTAATGGTACTAGATGGTTATTTTTGAAATACAAAGTTTATACCAAAAAATTAAAGGATAGAAAAGTGCTTCTGAAAGTCAGATATTTAAAAGAACCCCTAGCACTGGTTTTAAACATTATTGTAACATAGAGGAAATAGGTGTTCAAGGATCTCAATCTCATTTCTTCTCTGCTCTACATTCAATGGGCCCGTGCTCTTCCATTTACATTCCTCATTTCCTAAATTGAAACCTCTTCTAGGATTCCTAATTGATTATAATGTTATAGCCAACTTGTATTTCAAGTATATCCATTGTAGGAAGTTTTTATTTTAAAGGAGGAATAAAAAGCTTTAAATTGAAAGGATTAAGGTCTAATGTTTGGCTGTCCAGCAGGTAGCATTTGGATTGGGACATTCTCTGGGTATCACTATGTTTCCACATTAGGTTAAAACTTCCACCCACAAGCACATTGGTCCAGTAATCTCTGCCCACAGGACTCTGTGCTATAGTTACTCCCTTTCCAAGCCCCCATGCTCTGCAAAAAGATTAAATATTGTTGGAGATTAAAGTTTACACTTCCAGTTTTTATATAGTGTTAGATGACTTCAATACTTAGCTGGTTGTTGTCAACTTGGCACCATCAATAGTCTTTTCAAAAACCACCAACTGCATTTCTCAGAATCCCTTCCCTGTGCTGCTAATGGTTATTTTGCTGATGAAAGAAACCCAGGAGAGGTTTTCAAGATGGAAGTGAAACAGAAACCAGGATTTCCAGAGTGTCATCCAGACGGATGTGGGATGCTGCCAGAGCACTTCTGGCCATGCCGTGTGTGGCCTTCCCCAAGCTGTACAGCTTCTGTCCTGTACTACATGACTTCATGCTGTTGTTGTAAGTATGCCATTATAGTATCTAATTTCTGGCTGCAGCCTTCCTAATCTTCAAAACTTCAGCTCCTTCCACCCTGGTAGAAACCCTAATTCCTACATGAAACTACTTATTACCCAGACTGATAAAGCTTTGAGAGAAAAATTGTAACAGTCTTTGCATTAGAGAAAACTGCTTTCATATTCCTATGCAATGATAATAGCTAAGGCACACTCTGCAGAAAACATAATTTTCAAAAGTATATTTAGCTTTCCACTTGATTTTGATTTGTAAGAAGGGGCAAAATTAAAAACTCTCTTATTTAGATGTTTAATTTTCATTTTTATAAACATAAAATTGAGGGAACATAAATATGTTAAAATACATAGAAAATATTGTAAGTTTTCTATTTTATACAAAGAATAGAGATATTTTTATATTTCAATACATAATATTTTATTAGTTCTATAAAACCACATAAAATGTTCTGATTTACTTACATAATTTCTAGGTATTTTCTAATATAATTACATAAAATGTACAAAAACGTAAGATATTTATACTCATAATTTCTAGATATTTTCTAGTGTATTTCTATATATTCTCTCTCTTTATATATATTACACATATATACACACACATATACATAAACATTAATGAATATATCAATATCTTCAATTTCTTATTAAGCCAAAGCCAACCAAAACATTATTACCTCACTAAGTGCTTTCAAACAAGAATTCTAATTTTAAATAATATCTCTTCTTTTTATTTTGCAGGAAGGCAATGGTACATGAAGAAATTGTTAAATTGGTGACTAAGATTGTCATCATCAGTCAAGTTGAAGAGAAATATGGTGAAGAGAAAGCTAAGCAAATTTTATTGACTTAATAAAGTAATAATTTCAAAGTTTTCTCACACAAATTCTCTTAAATATTTTGTGCTTATAACCTTTTATCTCATATCATGGTATATATAATGATAAGGCAAATTAAGAACTGCATTTTTGGAAACCTATGCTCTTTCCAAAGAAATTGCCATTTTCAAAGGCAGTATTATAAGACATTTATAGGAAACACCTCAGGTATCAAGGATTTTCTTATTGTGGCAACAACACAGATCAAGCTAATGCTTCAAAAAGGCAGTCAGTGTCGTATTCAAGCTGGTGTCCTTTCATTACAATAAAAACCATAAAGCCTTGTTAAATAAACAAATCCCATGTGCTCCTATTCACCACAAAGCACACTAAATAGAGTGCTCCTGATGGGAGTCCACATTGCCAAGGTTCAGAACATAAAATTCAGAGCATCTGCCTTTTGCCAAGACACTGAGGGTTCAAACAGGAAACTACCCTTTGTGTTAAGTATCTAAGCATCTCCGCACAGCAATGATTTATGCAATAGATATTTTGCTGAAAGATGAATGTGTGTATGTCAAAATCAATCGATATATTCTTTAACATATACATTTTTAAAAAACTTACTGGGATAAAAAATAAATTGAAAATGTTACCAAAAATTTTAATTTCAATTTTATTGTTTAAAATGTTAATAGTCAAATTTTAAAAGTTTGATGATATATACAGTGAAGAGTTAAGTTCTTTGTAATTTTTTTTATTTCGGTAGATATAGTGGGTACAGATGGATTTTTGTTACATGGATGAATTATATAGTGGTGAAATCTGGGTTTTTAGTGCACCTGTCACCAGAATAGTATTCATTATACTCAATAGGTAATTTTTCATCTATCACCCTCATCCCACCCTCCCCCTTCTAAATCTCCAATGTCTGTTACGACATTCTGTATGATCATGCATACCCATAGCTTAGCTCCCACTTGTGAGAACCTGCAGTATTTGTTTTTTCATTCCTGAGCTATTTCACTTAGGATAATGGCTTCTGGTTCCATCCAAGTTGCTGCAAAAGACCTTATCTCATTCTCTTTTATGGCTGAGTAGTATTCCACGGATGGGTGTGTGTGTGTGTGTGTGTGTGTGTGTGTGTGTGTGTGTGTACCCATATTTTTTTTATCCACTCATCGGCTGATGGGCACTTAGGTTGATTCCATATCTTTGCAATTGTGAATTGTGCTAATATAAACATACAAGTGCAAGTGTCTTTTTCATGTAATGACTTCTCTACATTTGGGTCAATACTGAGTAGTGGCATTGCTGAGTAGAATGGTAGGGCAACTTTTAGTTCTTTGAGGAATCTTCATACTGTTTTCCATGGAAGTTGTACTAATTTACATTCCCATCAACAGTGTATAACCATTTCCTTTTTACCACATCTGTGCCAACATCTACTGTTTTTTGATATTTTAATAATGGTCACTGTGGCATGGGTGAGGTGGTATCTCATTGTGGTTTTAATTTGCATTTCCCTGATGATTAGTGATGTTGAGCATTTTTCATATATTTTTTGGCCATTTGTATAACTTCTTTTGAAAAGGTTATGTTCAGGTCTTTCGTCCACTTTTTAATTGATTTTTTTTCTGATTTGTTTGAATTCCTTGTAGATTCTAGATATTTAGTCCTTTGTCAGATGTATGGTTTGTAAATATTTTCTTTCATTCTTTAGGTTATCTATTTACTCTGTTGATGATTTCTTTTACCGTGCAGAAGCATTTTAATTAAGTCCCATTTATTTATTTTCGTTTGTGTTGTATTTGCTTTTGGGGTCTTAGCTATAAATTCTTTGCCTAAGCCAATGTCCAGAAAAGTTTTTCCTAGGTTTTCTTCTAGAGTCTTCATGGTTTCAGATCTTACATTTAAGTCTTTAATCCATCTTGAGTTAATTTTTTGTATGTGACAAGAGATAGGGATCCAGTTTTATTCTTCTGCATGTGTACACCCAATTTTCCCAGCACGATGTATTGAATAGTGCATCCTCTCCCCAGTGTGTGTTTTTGTCTGCTTTGTCAAAAATCAGTTAGCCATAGTTTTATGGTTGTATTTATGAGTTCTCTATTCGATTCCATTGGTCCATTCCTCTACCTTTGCACCTGTACCATGCTGTTTTACTTACTATAGACTCACAGTGTGATTTGAACTCAGATAATGTGATGCCTCCAGATTCATTGTTTTTGCTTAAGATTGCTTTGGTTAGTCTCACACTTTTTTGGTTTCATATGAAGTTTAGAATTATTTGCTCTAGATCTGTGAAAAATGATGCTGGCATTTTGAAGACAATACATTGAATCTGTAAATCACTTTGGGCAGTATGGACATTTTAACAATATTGATTCTTCCACTTCATGAGAATGAGGTGTTGTCCCATTTGTTTTTGTTATCTATGATTTCTCTCATCAGTATTTTGTAATTCTCCTTGTAGAGATCTTTCACCTCATTGTTTAAACAATTTGTAAGTATTTTTTTTTATTATTTTTGAAGCTACTATAAATGGGATTGAGTTCTTGATTTGATTCTCAGCTTGGTTGTTATTAGCATATAGCAATGCTACTGATTTGTGTACATTGATTTCATAACCTGAGACTTTACTGAATTCATTTACCAATTCTAGGAGCCTTTTGGAAGAGTCTTTAGAGTTTCGTAGGTATAAGATCATAGCACCAGAAAACAGGAATAGTTTGACTTCCTCTTTTCCAGTTTGGATGCCCTTTATTTCTTTCTCTTGTCTAATTGTTCTGTCTAGGACTTCTATTACTGTGTTGAATAGAAGTGGTCAAAGTGACCATCCTTTTTTTGTTCCAGTTCTTAGGGGAAATGCTCCCAGTTTTTCCCTATTCAGTCTAATATTGGCTGTGGGTTTATCATATATGGCTTTTAATATTTTGATGTATGTTCTTTCTATGCTTAGTTTGTTGAGGGTTTTTATCATAATGGAATGCTAGATTTTATCTTATGCTTTTTCTGCATGTACTTAGATGATCATATGGATTTTGTTTTTAATTCTGTTCATGTCGTGAATTGCATTTATTGATTTGAGTTATCTTGAACCATCCTTGCATCACTGGGATGAAACTCACTTGATTGTGATGAGTTATCTTTTTGATGTGCTATTGCATTTGAGTTGCTAGTATTTTCTTGAGGATTTTTGCATCTATGTTAATCTGGGATATTGGTCTGTAGTTTTCTTTTTTTGTTGTTGTGTCCTTTCCTGGCTTTGGTATCAGGATGATAGTGTCTCTGGAGAATGAGTTAGGGAAGATTCCCTCTCCATCTTTTAGAAGAGTTTCAGTAGGATTGACATCAGTTTTTCTTTATAGGTCTGGTAGAATTTGACTGTAAATCTGTGTGGTCCTGGGCTTTCTTTTGTTGGGAGATTTTTTCATTACTGATTCAGTTTGACTAATCATTATTGGTCCATTCAGAATTTCTGTTTCTTCCTGATTCAAGCTAGGGAGGTTGTACGTTTCCAAGAATTTATCCATTTCCTCTAGATTTTCTAGTTTTTGTGCATAGAGATGTTCACGGTAGTCTCACATGAGCTTTTGTATTTCTGTAGTATCAGTTGCAATGTCATTTTAATTTCTGATTGAGCTTATTTGAATCCTTTTCTTCTTTTCTTCTTTAATTTAGCTAGTAGTCTGACAATTTAGTTTGTTTTTTTCAAAGTGCCAATTTTTGTTTCATTTAGCCTTTGTAATTTTTTTTTTGTTTTGGTTTTAATTTCATTTGTTTCTGCTCTGATTTTTGTTATTTCTTGTCTACTGCTAGCATTCAGTTTGGTGTCCAAGATAGACTCTATGTTAGGCCACAAAACAAGTATTGACAAATTTTACAAAATCGAAATCATATCAAGTGTATTCTCAAGCCACAGTGGAATAAAATGAGAAATCAATTCCAAGAGAAACCCTTAAAACTATACAAATACGTGGAAATTAAAACAATCTGCTCCTAAATGATCTTTGAGTCAAAGGTGAAATCAAAATAGAAATTTAAAAAATTCAAAATGAATGATAATATAATAGTAACACAAGTTACCAAAACCTCTGGGATACAGAGAAAGCAATTATAAGAAGGAAGTTTATGCACTAAATTCCTACATCAAAAACATAGAAAGTTCACAAATTAACAACCTAACATCACACCTCAAGGAACTAACTAGAAAAACAACAACAAACCAAAGCTAGAGCTAGCAGGAGTTAAGTTCTTAACATTGCCAGCTACTAGCTTGCTCTTGCTCTCTGCTATGCCTTTTGTTTGCACAGCCAAATAGATGCTTATCTGCTATTGGCTCAGTAAATATCACTGATCGTTTTTACAAAAGAATATAATTCACAAAAAGGTTTCTCCTGTAGCATGGGTTTTTAGAAAACAAGTTGTTTCTCTCGCTTATACCTTTGTTATCTCTCAAAAGCACTTTGTCTTCAAAAGTATCTCAAAAGTATCTTTTTCTTCAAATATAAAAACATTATGTTCTAGCATAATCATTTCAACAAATTTGATTAATTTTTTAGCTTTTATATATTTAAAACAGACTCTAAAAAATTTTCTTGTTTTAGAACACATTTACTCTTGTTTTTAAAAGAGCATAGTTTACACTTAATGTCTTTTTGGGAAATCTGTTGTTATGATGTTTGATTTGTACAAACAAAATATGTTGTTGACACCTTATTTACTTTAACACTTCATTTTTTTCATATTTTCTATGTTCTTCTTTGGAGTGGATGGAAGATGATTTATCATACACGTTGTTGTAAATGATTTTTGGAGATATTTCTCCTCAGAAACTTTGAGTGGAAGAGTTGTTTGAACTTTATTTCATCTTCAAATATGCAGAGAATTTTTAGTAAGACTTTTCTTTAAAAATTCTAAGTGGAAATAAATAATTATTAAATACATGCGGTTTTAAATATTTTTCTTAGTTTTATGAATTGGAGCATAATAAATAATTATCTCTATAGTTCTTAGTGTTTTGGTTAAATTTTTATGAACATAATTTTGCATATAAATAATATTTGTATATAAAATAATGTTCATAATAAATTAACAGAAATATTCTATTTTAACTATTTATAGTAAATGCCAATCTTTTTTTTTTTTAATTCAGAATATCATGGGGGTGCAAACATTTTGGTTACATGAAATGCATTTGCCTCACTCAAGCCAGGGCCACAAGCATGTCCTTCCCCATACAGTGTGCCCTGTTTCCATTAGCTATGGGTTTGCCCACCCCCCACCTCGACCCCTTATGCCACCCCCCACACCTGACCGGCACCCAGTATTACTATCACTTGAACACCTTTGTGTTGATCAGTTAGTACCAGTTTGATGGCCAGTACATGTGGTGCATGTTTTTCCATCCTTGTGATACCTCACTTTGAAGGATGGGCTCAATCTCTATCCAGGATAATATAAGAGGCGCTAGATCACCATTGTTTTTTGTAGTGGAGTAGTATTCCATGGTGTACATATACCACATTTTATTAATCCACTCATTGCTAATGATTAAAATATTTGAAAGTTCTTAATAATCGTTTTCTTATAAGTAACAACTATAACAACCATAATTAAATATTGTTCTGATTTTACTCAGAACATGCCTTTTTACTTTAACAGACTCATAGAATTTCAAAACATAAAGCACATAAGGTGATTTTTCACTGCAAGTTACATCTGTAATTCTTACCTTTTCTTAAGTGAATATTTTGTTATTCAGGCCATGTTCTTATTACTGATGTTGTTTTACTGATGAGATACCATGGTAGCCTCTGTGCTAAAATAATCATTGATCACATACCAGCTTAGAAATGTCAGAAATGAAAATGAAGTTGACATTTCCCTGTTTTGTCTTCAAAAGCCTAGGGCTGGAATGGAAGCTAAATGGCAGATTTCAGCTGATTATCACATTCGGAGTTAAACATGGAGCATTTATTCATCCATGTGCACCTTCCACGAGTCATCAAGTGCTTCCTTCCTGTGTGAAAGGTGTTAGTCTATTGCTGGAGATACAGTGGAAAAACAAAATGCAGAGCACAACACATCCTCCGTTCTAGGTCTGGGGAAGAAGAGTCAGACATAAAAAGTAAATAATTAAATACCTAACTTGGTCAGATAAGAGTGTGAAGAAAATTTAAGTAAACTGAGAGACTAGAGTGAGCGGTGCTTCTTTAGAAATCACAGACAGAAAAGACTCTGAAGAAATAATCGTGGAGCAGAGATACTTTTCCCTTAATCAGGAGTCAGTCATACCATTCTCTGCCACATCACAGTTGTGGGTTTGCTGAAGGGTGTCTGCCTATATTTTTGAGAAAATTCTGAGGGCCCCAAAGATATTTTTTTATACCAACCCTCTCAATGCAGTGAAATCCTGTCCAGCCCTTCCACAAGATGTACTGACAGACTACGTTTAAGGGTGCTCAGGCCTGATTCACTGTTTTCTATATTGGGCTTTATATAATCCATTTAAATAAGCACCCTGCTATTGCCTTTTTATATGTTAGGATCTCTTTACTTAGGCAACTTTATTAATCTAAGGAAGCAAATTATAACCTGTCCATTTAAGCAAGAATTATTACGATATAACCATTTGAGCTTTTAAGGGAACCAGGAATTGCTATGAAGTAGTGGGTAATGAATGCTGCATTTCCTTTCAGCCCTTAATGAGCCTGTGCAGTGTTAGGTAAAAAGTAGCATGGCAATGCATTTCATTCACTATGAGTGAAAGAGGGTTTCCAGATTTTCAAAACCATGAGAAAAGCTTTCCTTCCTTCTTTATTTCCCACATCCATCCCATCATGGAATCCTATTCTAACTTGATTGTCTCTCTCCACATCCAACCCAGCAGTAAGTCCAGTCATCTGACTCCTAAACACATTCCAAATCATCCTTGTTATCCATTAGAGAAATCGCCTGCATTTCAGCCACCATCATCTCCCTCTTGGACTACTGTTTACCCTACTGTAACTTGGATTAAAAGCGAAGATTACAAAGCAGGGAACAGCCTGGAAGAAGTAATTACTTTTAAGACCAGAGTGCTCCATGCTCTCCTTGTTTCTGCCTATGCCCATGCATTTCACATCTGTTATGGTCACATATAGAGCCCAGACTGGACTGAGGGAAGGACCTGCCTGTGGCTTGAAGGAAACAGTCACAGGGAGTACCAACAATTGGTTTCAAAGGCCTGCAGGGTTCTGCAGCAGCAGGAGCAGTTCTGAATGAGGTGAGTGAGAGCAATTACCAGGATGGTTTTGTGGAGTGCATAAGCATTGTTCAATAACATGTTGGCATTTTTTAAGTGGGAAACCTAATAGAAAAGCTGACTTTAGACTGCACATGGTTTGAAAAGTGGAAACTCTTCAAATGTTTGGAATTTAAAGAAAGTGTTTATTTCTGTAGTCAAAAGGCTAGTGAAAATTGGGGACAGATTTATTATGCAATATTCTGAATTTAGTATTACTGTTAAGAGCAATATGGGGATATTTCCAAGTTTGCAGCTATTGACAGAAATAGGTCATGATGAGAAATATTTATTTAAATGGGAAACTAAAGAAATAAGAGTATTCTATCACTGTCTCTTTAATCTTCACCCATGAGTCTATTTCTTCAACAATTATATTCCAGATGAAATGTCACCAGGCTCATTTTGCAGCGCTCTTGATTAAGCTAATATATAACTCAGTAAAGCACATGGACTGAATTCTTTTATACCATTTTAGGGGAATAGCTTCAATTGGTCTCCTAGAGACCTATCAGCTAACTGAGGTGTCTTAGTGTCTTTGTTATGGGGCAACAGAACCTAAGTTTTAAACATAATTATAGAAGTTAGGTTTTAGATGTATATAAAATCCTAATGAATTGGGATAATTTTGCTTTTAGATACTTCAAAAAATTTAATTCGATTGTCTTAATTTGATATATGATTTGTGATTAAATTCTCTACAGAAATTTGTTGCTCATTTTTAAAAATTTATTTTAGCATTCAACAGAAGTACTCAATTATGAAGGAAAATAATAAACAATAGTTACCTCAGCTATAGATTTTCAATCCAGGGCAATGAATCACACAGCTTTAAAGATTGATAAAGTTAAATTTCAGTTGGTGATTAAGTATTTCTCTTCAATAATTATGCCAGGACTCAGTGTTTTAAATATCTGAAATAGCAATATCCTCTTTAGCTTAATAAAACACAATACACTTGTATCCTCTACAAATATGTTTCTTTAAGAAAGGATACATGAAAGTAATAGAAATGTTGCCATTTGTATTAGCTAGACAAAGGTCTGATAAATTATTTTGTGTGATAAACACATGATAGTTTTTCTTCCAATGAGCATAAAAAAGCATGTAATGAACCATGCCAAAATATTCAAAATTTAATGTTTATGTTTACAGTTCCAAAAACTCTATACTTAGATTACCTTTGATGTTCAGGAATCTAAAATTTTTTAATATGAAAATATGGCATAAATTACCCCAAGAAGATTTTATGTGTTTATAATAGCATTATTTCAATCTTGTCAACAAGTGTATGATAGTGGAGAATTTGGCTGTATGCATATATCACAACTCTATAAAATACAGAAAAGTTTTTACTTTGTTTCAATTAAGGGGAAAAAAGAGACATTCAAGTTTGGGGAGGGGAGCCCTCAATACCTCTGTGAATTTTAACTTAGATGCGATCTGCTTTTATAGGAAAATAATAATAATAAACAACTTATTGATAGCAAAGCTTCTCAGAGCTTTTTTAAAAAGATCATTGTTTAGTGAAAAAAAAATTATTGCTGGAACAGCTGCAGCAAAGTCTGGCACAAAGATAGGGCTCTGGTTATGATATGCTCTATTGCTTTCTAAAACAGAAGGAATCACAGTGGCATAAATGTACAAAAGATGAGAGGGTAAAGCACCTATATAATAGTCAATAACATAAAATGTCAATTCTTACTCAACCCTATTCAAACAACCATGCATGATTTCTCCTGAAATTACTACTCCAGGCTTGATGTTTTCTTCATTAGATTTCTCATTGCCACCTCTACATGGTGTTAAACCAGGGGTGAATAATGGTTGCCCTGTAGCATCATAAAGCGGAATCCCTTGCTAACAGTCTCTCTGTAACTACAGACTGAGAACACTGATCAGCTGTGGAGTATTACTAAGAGAGAACTTAACTAAAAAATAATTTCTCTTCCATTTTCCCAGGTGATTAGAAGCAGTAAGAAGCATTGTAATTTTTGGAGTGATTTTGTTATTTAAAACACACATGAAACTTAGTGTGGCCTTAAAGTTTATGGAACTATTTAAATGCTCTTCTGAGAAGAAAATACAAGAATGTCTTTAAAAGAAATGCCAAGATTTATTTTGACCTTTAGCTAAAAGCTATTTCCCCAAAGCAATACTTTTGGAATGGAAAAGAAAATAATGGTGATACTCTTGAGTTTTAGTTTTTACTTCTGTTCAACTCAAATATGATAGTTATCCATTGCTATGTAACAAATTACTCCCAAAATTTAGATACTTAAAACAGCACACATTTATTATCTCACAGTTTCTGTGTGTTAGGTATCTGGCACTGCTTAGCTTGCTCAGAGTTCCTCCTGAGTTGTAGTTAAGCTGTTAGGCAGGACTGCAGGCATGTCAGGGCTAGTCTGCAGATGAATAATATTCTTCCTCCAAGCTCACGCACATGGCTATGGTAAGCCTCGGTTTCTCACCAAACAAGCCTCTCCCTAGGCTGCTTGAGTGACCTCACAACACGGCAGCTGGTGATGTAAGAGAGAGAGACAGAGACAGAGAGACAGAGCGCTCGCCAGGAAACACCCACTACAGACGCCATAGTCTTACAGTTTTTGTGGAACCTGTTCTTGGAAGTGACATCCCATTACTCCTGCTGTATTCTGTTTCCAGAAATTAGTCAGTAAGTGCAGTCCACGCTTAACAGGAGGCAATTACGTAAGGGCAAAGAATAATTTGACACATAATTATGAATTAACAAAAAATATATCTTGATATTAAAAGGTATTGTTTGCATTAAATGCTATTTTTAGGTTATCCAAAATTATTAAATAATAATTTAAAGAAACAATAATAAAAATCTTGAAAATTCTGATAGTTTTGAGTATGGAGCATACACAGCTAACTAAACTGGCCCTTCTGGACTTCTGAGCCACGATATGCTTTTGTACCATGGCCTCTCCATAGGTGAGCCACCACACTCTGATCAGTGTATACATTCAGTGTTTGCTACAGTAGTCACCTACAGTGTCCTTCCGGAAGAAATGTTTTGATCAGATCAAGTGGTAGTGTGTCCTGGAGCATGGTATACAAGCTGTGGAGAGTAGGATGTAGGAAGCCTAGTGGAAGAGTAGACTGGTAACAAGACGAGGCCTATGTTTCAGGCCACATCTGCTCTCCTTTGTGCACCCTCTGCTCTTGTCTGGCTCTTTCTTGCTGACGTTTTGGTTTCTGAGTCTCTGTGTAGCGCTCTGAAATTGGCAGTTTGGTTAAACTGCTTGGCTTTTGATTTTGGTTTTGACCCATAGATGCAGACCTGCCCAATCCCTATCTAGCTTTGGAAATTAGCATTGAAATGGCTACATTGGGGGATTTCCATGGAACTTGACCATTTCAGGGCTTCTGTTAGAATTACAAAAATAATACATATTCATTATGAAAAGTATAAATAAAAGAAGAAAATTTAATGTATAATTCTCTTACCAGAGATAGTTTGATATTGTGAGGACCTAGTCTTCTCTATTAATCTTTTTCCTATGTATATTTTTAACAGGATCATACTGTTTTAAGAATGATTTCCTTTAACTTTACAACATACGATAGATATATTTTCCATCATTATAAATGCTTGCTATGTGTTCTATTAAGTGAATGTGTTTGGGGTCAGTATTAATGCTTTTGCTTCCTGACTGTGTGATCCCAGATGATGTCTTACTAGGGAGATAATGCACTCTGTACACTGAATAAGAGCCAGAGACTCTTCACTGTGCCTTTCTGTATTAATAATAAACTAGTAATCTAATTAAATTAATAATATAATGTGATAAGAAAATGATAATATGATTACAATTATAACCAACACTTAAAGCACCCACTGAGTAACAGACACAGTTTAATGCACTCTCACATACATTAGC
Organism: Lepilemur ruficaudatus; assembly: GCA_963574885.1. Lineage (NCBI taxonomy): Eukaryota > Metazoa > Chordata > Mammalia > Primates > Lepilemuridae > Lepilemur > Lepilemur ruficaudatus. The sequence goes on along the minus strand of CAUYRT010050766.1, from coordinate 9,101 downwards.
TTATTTAATCTTTACAACCATCTTACGGAAGGTGTGGATCCTCAAGCACAGCAATGTAAAGGATGTTTCTAATTACTAGACCATAATTCAGATTTAACTGGGGAAAAGACAAAGCAAATTTTTATCTACTGTAAAAGTCTATTATATGTAGCTTAAGGTCTCTTGAATAGAGACAGAGAACAACACTCCAAAAATTAGCAGGCCTTTCTGCAGTGATGCATTTAAAAATTTTTTTCAAGAGACAGGGTCTCACTCTGTCACCCAAGCTGGAGTATAGTGGTGCAGCCATAGCTCACTGCAACCTTGAACTCTTGGGCTCAAATGATCCTCCTGCCTCAGCCTCCTGAGTTGAATAACTGAAACTACCAGTGTGTGGCACCATACCTGGCTAATTTTGTTAATTTTTTTGTAGAGACAAGGTCTTGCTATGTTGCCCAGGCTGGTCTTGAACTTCTGGCTTCAAGGGATCCTCTCGCCTTGGCCTCCCAAAGCACTGCAACTACAGGCATGAGCCACTGTACCCAGCCAGTGATACATTTTTGATGCACTAATTGTTGCTGCAATGGAGGGGAGCAATAGAGGCAGCAACCAGAAAAAGCATTGGAAAATATAAATACCTCACTAATAGTTATTTTTAAATACCCTGTATTAAATGGACAAGAATTGCTGACCCTATAAAAAAGAAAACAAAGTTCTCAGGAAATGATGGTCTGATTGAGGTTCTTAGTCAGTAACATTCTTACCCCTGGTCATGGAAAATGTAGCCCAAAACATACATATATTTTTCATATCAATAGCTAAGGATTCACTGTCCCCCAGTTTCCATATCCACTTGGAATTACAATTTGTAGACTGTTTTGTAGATGAGGAATCTGAGGGTATCGAGAAAGTGAAACACCTGCCCAAGATGACATAACCAGGAAGTGGGCAGGATTGGTACCTAGGAAGTACGGCTTTTTGGGCTTCCTCTCTTTACACAAGGTAACCTCAGATATGATCTATGCCTGTCCAGAGAGAGCAAATGTGATGATAAAAATCTTCTATTTAGTGAGTTTTATTAGTCTCCACTTTTAGACAAAATGTTAGTTTTTCATGCACGAAATACCGACCTATAGGTTCCCATATCCCATATGTATCTTTTATCCTCTCCATGCTGGTTAAGAGCTTGCTGAATATAGTTAACATCCCATTATTCAAGAGAAAATATTTTCTCCGTGCAATCATGAACAATCATTTCCTCTTAGAAATATTCATTGTGTAATCTAACCCTTTGGTGATGGAGTGTGCAGTAAAATGTTGGTTTACAGAAATTCCTGTTTACCAAATAGCTCATTGGGATTTTCACATCTCACAGTCCCTTCACTGTCTGAGAGGGCTGCTACCATCACCGTTGTTTTATTCATAAATTGGACACTTTTTTGTCGGTAATTTATGTCTATATCTGACCGTAACAACTAGATTTCCAGTAGGATGTGGCAGGTGTGGGTGAAAGATGCGTATGCAGGGGACTCTAAATAGAATTAGCTGGTTCTTTGTCTTAGCTCATTATCTCAGCTTCACTGAGGCTGCTCTCTCTCACAGATGTCTTTTATCTAAATTACCAGTGTCTGGTTAGTAATTTTGCCTAAATTGTAAAAGATAAATAGTTCTCTACAGAAAAGCACATTTAAAACACACTCAGAGAAAACAAAACAGAAAAATGTTTTCTGGGATGCCAAAGCAAGCTTTTGCATTGGTATAAATAAGTGGTCCTTGTGAATTGTATTATATCTCTCCCAATGTTTTCATAATGTACCTTCAAATTCTTACCTTATTTATTTTTTATACCCCTTTAATCAGTGTTCAGGGAGCCTTATAACATTTATTCTGACTGTGCTCACTATTTTCTTTTTAGAAAACTTTCATATCTTATATTTTCAATTAAAAAATTGAATGAATAGATTTTCTGGTTGTCCTATGTAATTAATATCATATTACCTTTGCTTTCAGTGTCACTTACATGCTTATGTTTATAAGCTATTATGAATAATTTAGTCACTCCTATCTAAAAAATTAACAAATGATTTTATACATCTTTCATAATCAACTGAAATACAGAATGGTTCACTAACAGGTCTGGTTGAGAAATTGATGTCAATACTGCTCAGATGAAAGAGCTCTTAATTTCTCATAAACTTCCCAATAATGTGTGTGAGGGATTTTCTCTGTTTAGCCTTTAATGTAAAGGCAGGTTTCAGATAAAATCTTTTAACAAGTGATGTCTGTCTTTTCCTTTATCACTCACACTCAGTGTTTCTTTGCTGTCACTTTTGTGTTCTTCTTCTGTTTGCCTGAGGATTTCTACTACCCATGAAGTCTCTTCTCAAATACTTTTCTGGGTTTTTTCTCCTGTTAAAATTGAAACTTACATGTCTTTACTGATTTCTTTCAGCACTTTGAATACATCATCCCATGCCTTCTGGCCCCCATTGTTTTAGATGTGTAGTCAGCTGTTAATCTTATTGTGATTCCATCATACCATGATAGAATAAGTATTTTTTCTCTCTTTTATTTCAAGAGTTTCTCTTTAGCTTTCCACATTTTGTTGTTTCCGGTTTGGTTCCCTTTGACCTTATTCTACTTGGAGTTCATTGAATTTCTTTGAAGTCTAGATTAGTGTTTTTCATCAGTTTGGGAAGTTTTCAGCTGTTATTTCTTTGAATATTCTTTCTCTATCTCATCTCTTTCTTGTATTTACATTATTCACGTGTTGGTGTGTTGAATGGTGTTCCACGTTTCTGAGACTCTTCATTCTTTTTTCCTCTCTGTTTTTTGAACTGTCTGATCTCCATTTCAGGTTTGCTGATTTCTTCTGCCTGTTCCTATCAACTGCTTAGCCCCTTGAGTGAGTTTTTCACTTCAGTATTGTACTCTTCAACTTTATAATTTTCATTTGGTTTTTAAAAAATAATTTCCATCTTTTTATCCATATTTTCTATTTGATGAAACATTGCTATTATGCTTTACTTCTGAAGCATGATTTTTCCTTAGTTGTGTGGAAATATTTATAATACCTGCTTTCAAGTTTTTGTCTGCTAATTCCAACATCTTAACCATGCAAAGGGAGTATCTATTGCTTATTTTTTTTCTGTCTGTGGGCCATATTTTCCTGGATTTGTGTGTGTGTGTTTGTTGTATGTGTGTGAGAGAGAGAGAGAAAGAGAAAGTGTGTGTGTGTATGTATGTGTGAGATTTTGAATGTCTTATAATTTTTTTGTGGGAAACTGCACATTTTATATAATATAGTCTATCAGGATAGTGATTCCCTCTTCTAGAGGAAGTTTGTTGAGGTTGTTGCATTTGTTTGTTTAGTGACTTGACTAGATTCATTCTTTGAAGTCTGTTTTCCCTGCACTGTGTAGTCTTTGATATCCCTGCTCAGATTTTTTTTTTTTAGTTTTTATCTATCAACATGGCTTCCTAGGAATCTCCCCCAAGTCTACTTAAACCATTTATTAATCAAAGTTTGTGCTTAGGCTGCCTTAGCCAGGTGGATATATGTGTGGCTTTCACAGTTCAGGAAATTTGGTTTTGTCCTGAGTTCAGCCAGACTCCAGTAGCTTGGAAGTGGAGGTTCTCTTTCCATTCTCTCCTGAGAGAGTGCAGTGTGGATATGCATGCAGTCTTCCAGACTGTGAGAGATGAATGTGATTTTATTTTTAAGCCTGACGTCCCAGGAGGCACCCCTGGGTTTAAAGTAGCTTAATGTTCAGCCAGTATTTGGTCAAAGATTGTGCTTAAGCCCCATGAGCCAGTCAGTAAGGCCTTTTGTGTTTTGCTGATGGATGTGTGTATGGCCTGGAGACATGTTCTTCATGTCTGTCCCACATCCCACTCTGATTACTCCTGAGTAAAAATAAAAGCAGTGTGCACCCTAGGGCATGTGCTCAGCCTTGGTACCCCTAGGGATGAGTGTGATTCTGGAAACACTCTTCTTGCAGGTCTCTCAGGTTATTTGTGTTAAATTCATGGCTGGTCCACCATTACACTTTTTGCTACTAATACCATGAAGTTACTATCCTCTATATTGTTGCTAGGCACTGAAATCGTCATTGTTTTTAACAGCATCCTTATATATGAACTTCTTCCCTATCTGTTCGAAATAAACTCAGTCTCCTCAGGCAGGGAGGCACAGCTCTCTGTCTTTAGGGCCTGCCTTTCCTCCTGGCAATGAACCAGAGTTTTGGGCAGAAACAGTGCCTTGCTGCTCCCGGAGTGACAACCCTGTACTATGAACAGACACTGGGGAGAGGGGTGGTGGTGGCTCTGGTCTTCGCAGCCTGCCTTTCTCAGTGTGGAATCTCTGCCCGGTGAATTAATTGGGGTTGGGGTGATGTGGGCCCCAGTATTCTCGGCCTTTGCTCTTAGAGCAGAGCCTTGTCCCAGAAGTAGGAACTGAGTGTGGGGGAAGGGAGATGGAATGTCCTTAGCAGTACCTGCCAAGAATTGTGCCTTGCAGCACACAGTTGGAGGTGAGGGGCAATGGGAGGCACTGGTAGCCTGCCCCTTGCGAGTGAGACTGTAGCCCTCGATGAGGAGCTGGAGGGAGCAGGAGTCCCCGTGTTCTTGGCCATCTCAACCCAGAGTAGAGCTTCCATCACACACAGCTGGGGTGGGGGAGATCAAGTCATGGCTCCAATGCCGCAGATTCTTGCCAGTCTTACCAAGATTTAGCATATTTTTCTGAAGAGATGTTTCTCCATTTGCTGTATACTCTTAGGAAAATGTCCAGAAACTTTAAATGTTTTTTGGTTTGTTTTTAATTATTTTCACCAGTGAAATAAATGGTGGTTGTGCCGAGAGAGTATCTGCTGATCTCACACTACCGTTTGGAAAGGTCCCCCTTCTTTTCGTAATTTTTCAAGGCTTTTCTCCAAGCTAAGTGACATTTAGCTTATCTGGTGGACTAATCCTTCACTATCATTCAGTGTGCTTCATTAGGTTGTGACTTCTTATATCTTTGTGTTCCCTGTCTCTAGTGCTGTGAATGCCATTTCATAGTAAGCCTTCAGTAAATGTGAATGGATGAGTGAATGAATGAATAGATGTAGACCGTATTGTTCAAGTGCTTTGCTTATTTGTACTCAAAGGGAGTGATACACATAGTAGGGATTTGGGGCACTGTGGGCCTTTTCTGGGTGTGGAAGTATGTCTAGATTCTGCTTACCCAGTGCAGTCAGAGCCAGTGAGAACTTTTAAAAATAATAGGGGTATGAAGACCTACTATTAATACTTAATACATAAATCAGAAGAGACAACCCAATAGCAGAATGAACAACAGTAGCAATGAAAAAAAAATAGGTGCAGGATACCCATAGTCAGCCTATAGAACAGGAATCACAAAAAAGATCAATTAGCATGGAAAGATGTTCAACATGTCAGGAATGTGACATTTAAAATAATTAATATAAACTCATAACCACCAGATTTGCAAAAATTGAGAAGTATGACAAAATTAAGTATTTGGGGAAAATGTGGATAAACAGGAATTTTGGTAAACTGCAGGTGGGACCGTAAATTCGTATAATTACTTTGTAGAGTAATTTAGCAGTAACTAAGCAGAATTATGTGCTCACATGCCTTATGATACGGTAATTTCACTTCAAGGCAGATACTCTAGAGAAAACTCTCAGTCACATGCAGCAGGAAACACAGGGATGCTTACTGCTACCTTTTTTTTGTAATAGTGAAAGACATAAAAAACCTAAATATGCATCAGTGAGGAAATCAATTTTAATATATTTTTACAGTGTAACACTACACAGCAGTTAAAAATGAACTGCCCCCCCATGCAGATACCATGTGTAAGTTTGATGTGTAATGAAAAGGGTGTATACCATAGGATACCATTTATGTAAGTTAAAAATAGAAAATATTTATGTTCATGGATGCTATAGCACAGGTGGGCCATGGGCTGTTTTTGAATAGTCCACAGGCTAAGAATGATATTTACATTTTTAAAGTATTATGAAAACAAACAAACAAAAGAACATGTGACATAGACTGTATCTGACCCTCAAATCCTAAAATCGTTTTGTTTGCCCCTTTACTAAAAAAGGTTGCAGGCCCCTATTGTACAGATGGTCTGTGTGCCCAGGGCCACGTCCTCCAGCCCAGGCTTGGTGGTCGGCTCCAGCTTCCCACCTCTGGCCTTTTTGCCCCGGGAATTTCTCCCATGTTTTGGGACTTCAGCTATTCCTGGGTGCAACCTGATTTATCAGGAGTTAAAGACAACCTTCAACCAATGGGAGCATGTGTCAGCTGATGATGACTGCCATAGCTTCCTGCTCATCCAAGAAATGATGCTGAGGTGTGTTCCATGTGGTTCCTCCCAGGGACCCCAGCAGGATGGAGCCACACTGCCCAACGTGGTGATCAGCTCCAGGACACACCCTTTAATGACCTTGCCTTTCCTTGGCCCTCCGCCCCTCTCTTCCCACTCCTTCACTCTGCATGCTGGACCACTGCCCAGATAGACTGCTGCCCCTTCTCTGCATGCCAGACTCTGCTTTGGGGACCTTCAGACTAAGACAGATATGTGGGCAGTAAAATAATAAAACTGTCACTGGGAAGGCGAGTGGTTATCTCAGGGAGGACAGGGGGCATAAAAGGGGCTTTAATTGTACTTGTTACATGTTATTTCTTTATTTGAAAATATCTGTAACAAATGTGGCCAAATGTTCACTTTTTAAAAGCTGGGTGTTTATATTTTTGAGTTTGAAATAATGTGCCAGATTTCTGTTTGAAAGTAGTCTTCTTTGACTTATAATTCTTCAGGAACTTAATTTTTGTGGTACTTAAGATCTGATTTCTACCTTGGCGTGTTCATTATGTCTTGAGTGAAATTAATTCACTATAAGAATAAAAGAACGGTGTCTGCATTTAACTGATAGAGGAGAGATAATGCAGCATAGTAATTGAATTAAAAGAGGCTTTTCCTCCATTATTTTGTACTTTATAGTATAACTTTCTCTTCCAGCAGTATAGTGGTATATAAAACCTGCTTTATTAAGGGTATTCTCCTGAGTTTTAAATGACAGGTTGAGCATGCTCTAAGTTAGGAAATATTATGTAAGAGTGGATGGTAATTCAAGAGAAACAAAATGTGCAGGAAACTATAAAATAATTCTTTGTAAAATTTTTCTTAGGTTTCAGAAAATTAAATCCCAGTGAAGGTTTTCATATGCTGTGTAAGGAGGGGAACCAAAACCAAAAAGGAAAAAAAAAGGCAGAAAAACAAACCAAAACAAAAGGACAACAATAAAAAAAAACTGTTCACTAAAAGAGAAAAGGATGTTTTTATTAGCAAATTTGAGACTTGAAGCATGCAGGACTTCTTCCAGAGAGAAGCCATATGTTCTTTTGTGCTTGCCAGCCTTGCGACAATCACGATTCTGTGGTCCTGCAAGTGAAAACAAAATGTTATGTAGCCCTTATGGCACGAATGAAACCTTTTCCTAAAGCAGCATCCTTCTGTGATGCCAAACTCTGATTTGGCTGAGTGGCTTTGCACTAAGTATATCTAGAGTGATGTTTTAAACTCATGAATCTTGTGTTTCTTCCTGCTATGGATTGATTATTGCATCCCCTCCAAAATCATATGTTGAAGCCCTAATCCCCAGTGTGATGTGATTTGGAGATGGGTCCTTTGGAAGGTAATTAGGGTTATGAGAGTTCATAAGGGCCCTTATGATGTAATTAGTGCCCTTATAAGAAGAGAAAAAGAGAAATATTTCTCTCTTCACACAAGGGAAAAATCATGTGAGAACATGGTGAGAAGGCAGCTGTCTACAAGCTAGGAAGAGCACCCTCACCAAAACCCAGCCATGCTGACACCCTGATCTTGGACTTTCACCCTCCACAACTGTCAGAAAGTAAATTTGTATTGTTTAAGCTACTCAGTGTATAGTATTTTGTTATGGCGGCCCCAGCTGATACTACAATCCCTCATTGCTCTTAGGATGAAGGCCTTCCTTTAGTCCAAAAGGGCCTGCAGGGTCTGACTTCTGCTAGCATCTCCACCTTCATCTTGAGTGTTTTTTCCCTTACTTTCTGATTTTTTTTAATGCTTTTTTTTAATGCTTTTTTTTTTTAATGCTTTTAATTTCAGGATGCTATGGGGGTGCATGTGTTTTGGTTACATAGATTGCTTTTATGCTGCTTAAGTCAAAAGTGTGCCCATCATGCTGATAGTGTACATTGGGCCCATTAGGTATGATTTCATCCATCCCCACCTTCCCCCATCCACCTGCATGATTTCCGTTCAGTTTTACTTCCATCTGGGCATATGAGTGCTGATCAGTTAGTTCCAATTTAATAGTGGGCACATGTAGTGTTTGTTTTTCCATTATTTAGTTATTTCACTTAGGAGAATGGTCTCTAGTTACATCCAAATTGTTGCAAAAAGCATTGCTCTTTTTTTTTTTTTTTTTTTTTTTTTTTGGCTGAGTAGTATTTCATGGTGTACATATACCACATTTTGTTAATCCACTCATGAATTGATGGGCACTTGGGTTGATTCCACATCTTTGCAATTGTAAATTGTGCTGCAATAAACATTCTAGTGCAAGTGTCTTTTTGATAAAATGACTTTTCCTTTAGGTAAAGCCCCAGTAGTGGAATTGCTGGATCAAATGGTAGGTCGACATTTAGCTCTTTGAGGAATCTCCATACTGTTTTCCATAGAGATTGCAGTAGTTTGCAGTCCCATCAACAGTGTATAAATGTTACTTTCTCTCTGCATCCCGACCAGCATCTATTGTTTTGGGACTTTTTGATAAAAGCCATTCTGACTGAGATTAGGTGATATCTTGATGATCAGTGACGTTGAGCATTTTTTATATGTTTATTGGCCATTAGTCTGTCTTCTTTTGAAAACTTCTGTTCATGTCTTTTGCTCACTTTTTAATGGGGTTGTTTGATTTTTTTTTTTCTTGCTGATTTGCTTGAGTTCTTTGTAGATTCTGGTTATTAGCCCTTTCTTGAATGTACAGCATGCAAATATTTTCTCCCATTCTGTAAGAAAAGTTGAAAGCATTCCCACTCAGAACTGGAACAAGACA
>CAUYRT010050765.1:0-19036 GCA_963574885.1 Lepilemur ruficaudatus | reverse complement strand
CAGGTATCCCTCCTTCTGACCCTCGTCCGATGTATACTTGTCTGCTTGCTTAATTCTCCCGCTTTCTTCTAAAATCTGTCTTTTTTGCGGAGACACTCTGGCTGGCGGCTTTACTCGTCCGCCATCTTTAATTCTCTCCCCTATTTGCAAACTATTTATCCTTAAAAGGACTGATATCCAAAGTCTACAAGGAACTCAACTCAGCAAAGGAAAAAACAAATAAACAAAACAAACAAACAAACATTAAAAAGTGGTCAAGTGAACAATCATTTTTAAAAGAAGACATACAAATGGCCAATAAACATATAAAAAATGTTTGACATCACTACTCATCAGAGAAATGAAAATTAAACCCAAATAAGATAATATCTTACTCCAAATAGAATGGCCTTTACTAAAAAGTCAAAAAAACAATAGATGTTGGTATGGATGCAGTGAAAAGGGAATGCTTATATACTGTTGGCGGGAATGTAAATTAGTACAATCCTTATGGAAATTAGTATGGAGATTTCTCAAAAAACTAAAAGTAGAGCTACCATTTGATCCAGCAATCCCACTACTGGATATCTACCCAAAGGAAAAGAAATCATTATGTTAAAAAGATACTTGCAGTTGTATGTTTATTGCAGTATAATTCACAATTGCAAAGATAGGAAATCAACCTAAGTGCCCATTAATTGATGAGTACATAAAGAAAATGTGTTATATGTATACTATGGAGGACTACTCAGCCATAAGAAAGAGTGAAATAATGTCTTTTGCAGCAACTTGGGTGGAACCGGAGGCTAGTATCCTAAGTGAAGTAACTCAGGAACAGAAAAATAAAAGCCATTATGTTCTCACTTATAAGAGGGAGCTAAGTTATGGCTACAGAAGGACACACAGAGTGGTATAATGGACACTGGAAACTTAAAAGGAGGGAGCGTGAGAGGGGATGAGGGACAAAAACTTACTTATTGGGTACAATGTATACTACTCAGGTGATGGGTACACTAAAAGCCCAGACTTCACCCCTATACAATATACATGTAACAGAATTCAACTTTTCAACTTGCATCCCCCAAATCTGCTGAAACAAAACAAAAAACCAAAGGCTTTAGTTCTAGCAGTCCTTACCTTCTACTGTCTAGCAGTGTTTGAAAATAGTAATCTATGTACTAGATATGACTCAAAGACGTTTTCTGTACCCAGGGGAGTTTTGGCCAACCTATTTTTTATGTGGAGTTTGCTAAAGCCTAGTGGTATCCTCTTTTCTAATGAGCCAAGGCCATAGTCTCCTCAACTCCCTCTCATTTTGTGTACATACACACACACACACACACACACACACACGGTCTGCTTCACTCACTTATAATTTACCTTCCTGAACTGCAGTAGCATTTGAATGCACCTAAAATTTTATTTATAACATTTTTTTTCTAGGTGTGGGCCAAAAGGCACCTTCTACTCCATCTAAGTTGATAACTTTCACAATCCTGTAGACATGCCAGGATCATTACTGCCTTTAGGTTTGTTTTCTGCATCCTGTGTCTCTCATTTTGAATATCCTTACCTCTTATTTCTCACATCAAATTCTGTCTTTCAAGAGACATCTTATGTCCCTGTCCTTTAGAAATGGCTGGCAATAGTGAATTCCTTCTGTTCTCATGTATAGTAGCTCTTAAGAGACATGCTACTCAGTTACATTCCAGACAACTATTAATATACCATATTAACAAAATGAAAAAAAAGAAAACCACATGATCATCTCAAATGATGTAGGAAAAACACTAGACAAAAGAGTTTTTCCAACACTCTTCCATGATAAAAACACCTAGCAAACTAGAGACAGAAGGGAAGTTCTTAACATGACAAAGGGAATTTAGAGGGTAGTCCAGTATATTGCTATCGATGAACTCTTCATATAAACTTATACAGAAATGGCTTTTCTTTAAAAATAGAATGTAAGCTACTGGAGAAAAAGTCATTATTTCTCTTTGCACCTCTCTCAGGGCGTACCATTTTGTCTTGTGTTAGATTTACAAAAACAAAACAAAAACAAAACCTCTTTAGTTGAGCCTCTGGTTTTCCTAATTCTACTACTGCAATTGGAATGTGCCTTTTCTTCTCTACTGTGCTCTCAAAGAATAATCATTCTTCAAAGCTTTCTCAAATGCCACCATCTTTGCAAAGGAGCTTCTGATTCCCTTTCAGTTAGAATTAATTGCTCCATTATCTGTGTTACTATGAGCTTGTCCTCTAGTTAATGTTTATTTCACTTTGCCTTGTATCATAATCAGCCATTTACATACACGTTTCTCCCACTAGATGGTAATGTCCTTAACAGCAGACACCACACTTTATTTTTATCTTCTCCAGTAGTGTCTACACATAGTAGAGGTTCTCAGTGATCATTGATCACCAAATTCTTCTCCAAACTTTTATTTTAAAATTTACTACAAGATCATACTGTGTTGCATATAATACAGTTAAGTAAAGTGAGAGAGTAAGTAGTGATCCTAATTCAGGAAAAAAACTCTCAAAAGCAGTGAACTATAGCAAAGGCTGGGGCAGAGGAAAGAGTAAGGAATTGATTCATTACTACCCAGAGTTAAATATTAGCCACTTCAAGAAAAGTTGGTGTTAAATTTTTAAAAGTTCTTCAGCAAGGTTTTGAACAAGAAAAAACAATTTTTTTTTGTATTCAATTACCTATAAGAATCATCATTGGGCTACATCTATTGAAATATCTCACTGAAACCACTTTCACTGATGCTTTCAGCAAACCCCTGTAAGGGCTAGCAACCATGCTTTCAGATTCAGAAGCAATTGTTGGCTACCTTTTCTTCCCTTGTAGCAGTCTGAGATAGGCTTCCAAATTATCTACTTTCTTCCTTATATCTTCAGCCTTAATCTGACACCCTTTAACACAAAGAGCTTCTGTATACAGATCATTTGGCTAACTGGGGTAACTGATTGTCTTCATGTTGGTGATTCCAAAGTTGAAAGTTAAATGACAGCTCTGCCTCTCTAAAGATGAGTAAGATCCCATGGCCTTGGAAAAGCTTCTTCTGTTCCCACAAGGGTGTGAGACCTTGGCTAACATTGGGAGTTGAAGAAAACAGCTACTAGAACTTCTGAGTGGAAAACTGGTTTCTAACCAAAAAACAAACAAACAAAAAACTGGTTTTGAATAGAACCCAGATCCAGCTAGGGGACTGAGGATACTTCTTATCTTGCCATTTTAAGTAAATGAAAATATAAGCTTGTCATAAAAAAAGTGCCATAAAAATTGAAATCTCCTATAAGTACTGTGCAATGCAAAAGCTTCTTTGACCTTTTTGATATGGTACAAAGAGTTATCTAAAATGTCACTGTTGGTAATAACCTTATTAACAAAAATAATACATTCTGACACATTGGTAGAAATTTTATTGTCAAAGAGGAAATAATATAAAGGGCTTAAAAGTAGATTCCAGAGAATCATAAAGAGGGGCTGAAACATTGCCATATCCGGAAAATGTAAAATATGTAACTTTGAGGTTGATGCTAAATGAAGGATGGGTTAAGGATAATGGAGATGAATTGGCATGGGCTAAAAGGAAGAGAGAATTGGAAGAGGAATTGGAGAATGAGGATCTGTGTGTGGTTATTCGCTAGTGGAAAGATGTTCCAGAGGTCTTGTATCTTCATTAACTCTAGAATTCCTGTGACCAACCTTAGATGCATACAGGCATTCTGGACACTATTTGAAAGAAATAGGTCACACCTTCATACTTTTCATTCTGATCCTACTTTTGCATACTTCTATAAAATGACTAATTCAGATTTGCTCTATGGGCTTTTATATGGTAAAGGTAATAGGAAGAAAATAATTTATATTTAAAAGGATTAGGCTTAAAGTACTAGTTTTCATTCTGGGTTGCAAACAACAGAAACTAATAATGGCTAAATTAAACCGAAAAACACAGGCAGGCTGGAGAACAAGAAAAGGAAACTGACAGACTACAGGCGACACTGCATATAGGAACCACAGATGAAGTTATCCGAAATAACAGCCATTTGAAGTGCCATCCCAGCCACCTCTAAACATTTAATGCCACTAACGCATCATAATATTATGACATTGAACTCCACAGGTAGTACATTCATTTGCCACCACATTCCAGATACTTTTACCACTAGAGTAAATCTCAGTATATCCCTGCTTTTGCTTCACTTGCTCTGAATTCAATTTCCTGGGCAGAAGCTTTGAGTTAGCAGAGTTTAAATCATGTGCCCAGAGCATTGGCTGTTAGCATACAGAGGAGCAAGGACCTGGCCTTGGAGTTTCTCTGGAGACAGTGCTCTGCCTCGCAGTAAGACTCTCACACCAGCAGATTCCCTGGCCTAGGAACGGGTTTGGGAGTCTGTGAGCAAGTTGAGGAGATGAGTAGTGATGAGAAGCAGGAGAAGATGATTATCAACAAGTAAAAGGATCCAGGGAAATTGAACATTAATTTTAACCAAGTTCATTGGTCATCACTGGGACAATGGAACCACTTCCATTTGTATCACCCAATCAGGAACATTGTCCATCAGGAGCTTGTTGCCAACCCAATTCTTTTGAACTTTTTGTGAAATTTTTAAAACAAGCATAAAAGCATGCTCTATTCTTAGTAGATGTATTGAACAAAGTATTATGATGCCACTTGAAATCTACGTATGTTCCATGGAAGATGTGCCATAGCAGAATATATGATGTGAATATGATTCTATTGCCAAGATAGTGTTTAATAAAACAGTGTTTGTTTGGCTTTGTTTTGCTGCATCTTATGAAAACATAAAGGAGTCATGACATCTTTTGAAAAAGCAGGAAAGTATATTCTCGGTGGATATACTGAAGAAACTTCAGTTTCTTCTTTTTTCCTTTCCTTAACTACAACAATGACTAACATGAACAATCCTGTATCCTATTATTGTTCAAATGTAGAATGATATTGTATTGAATGGTATAATTTTGTTTCAAATCCAAAAGGATAAGGACTTTGACTTCATTCATTTTAAGATTACTAAGTACTACACAGTTTTTGTAACAGCATGGACTAGTGCCTTCTAAAATTACGGTGTTTGCACAGCCACTGGGAAAAAAGAAGTGGCTGCTCAAAGCCAGAGGGGATCAGAGGCTCTGAGGTGTCAGGCAGTCTTAGTTCCTTCCCAGCTAACCTGAGGGCTAAGAAGATCAACACACCTCGAACTTACTAATACATACCAGTATGCCACAACATAGTTGTTATGGAGCTCTGGGTTAGACAGCTAGCTACTAGGTAACCCAACAATTAAGTCTCTTTGTAAGATAATTACTGTAAAATGTTTTATAAACTGTAACATAATGTATGTTTTTAAAAATGTAGACAGTATCTGAACAAAGCCTTCTTCCTTCCTCTTCATCTTGAAAATCAGATTTATGAAACTAATGAAATAACTCCCTTCAGTTGTTACAAGTATCTATTTCATGTATTAATACCCCTCAGCTGCAAAGACAGTTAATTTTACTTTCTTAGAGATCTTTATATATAGCCTGGAAAGTCTGGTTATATATTTATTGATGTGAGCTGGTAAAACATTTATATACTCATCTGTAAAGCTAAATTTGAGGTTCAGGGTCACTGAGGCTAGAGAATAAACTAAGGTGGTATGTCCCTTAGACTTTCTTTCTTCTGGCTTTGGAGCAGACATAAACCATGTGGAATTAAGAGTGTAAATCAGATTGTATTTCCCTTGGTGGTAAGTAATTGGGGCAAACAGTGGAACCTAATTGGCACTGATTTTAGCCATTTCATCCCCAGCCTCTCCTTCCCAATTGTCTTTCATGTCAATTTTTATGGGGGTCTTCAGATGTAGTCATGGTTGGGTGGGGGTTGTCACAATGAACATAATTATATTGCCAAGTTTTCAAGATGAGAACAAATTTTGTAAGTGAAGAATTAAGCATTTCTAAGGTGCGTACTTATAGCTGTTGCCAAAATAAGGTATATTGTGTTTATGCTATCCAGATTTCAGAAACATATAAAGCAAATGCTGAAAGGACGTACCATTGCTAAGAGAAAAACAAATTAGCAGGCCACATTTGCAAATGACAGTGTTATCTGCAAACTTTAATAGATGTATTTTATTCAGTGAAGTCAATAAATTATTTATCATAGTGGATGAATTAAAGGTTACTTCTCTTTCACTTGGGGAAAACTATAAACATAGTGGGTATCTCAAGATCTTTAGTGAAGAAAGGAAAGATTGTTTGAAAGTGGGAGGGATATTTTAAATGATAGCCACAGCTGGAAGAACAATACTGGGAGAACAGGTGGACACCGATCAGGTGTCTAGTTAATCAGATGAGAGAGGAGGAGGAGGAGACAGTTCAAGAAAAGCCAGGAAGATTTTAGGCAACTAGAAAACTACTGTGTGCCCGTAGTGTGCCATGCTGATTTCTGCTGACACGTATTATTACTTCACAAATCAAATTGTCTAACTCATGGTGGTTTACAATGTCCTCTTTCCATAAATTACAAACGAAACTATTACAGTTTAACAATGACACACAACAGGCTAAGTTCCTGGGAAGAGGTTTCTGCTGAAATGTATTAGTAACCCAGTGGTATCTTGGAAAACGTAATATATTCTGATGATCATCCACCATTTAATTTTACTGTCTGCCAAAATCTGTAGCAGTTAAAGTTAAGTGAACAATTTATATTATAAAATTTCTCTGCTGATATAGGGATTTTTAAAGGACCATTTATTACAAACACTGCTGGCAATATTTCTTTAAGATTTCGGATAGTCTAAAGTCTAGTGTTGGTTGTAGGTTATAGTGATTTAAGAAAGGTTATATACATTTCTTTACCACATGCCTTAAAATTCTCAAGTAACTAGAAAGAAAAATTAGAGTATGGATATTGATAAAAACAAAATTATTTTTGAAGGAAAAAGCAGCACTTTAAAATATACTTTTCTTGCCATCTCCCATACCTTATTTTTTTATTCTTCCTTCTACCATCTACTTCTATTTGTAAATAGTTGTCAGTGTCTCTGTTACTGAGCCATCAATGGGCTCTCTACCAGTTGTGCATAGACGCTGATAACATGGCACCGACCTTTTAGGAAAAGAAAAACTTTATTGTAAGTTCACTGATAAGGAGACAGGAGTAATTGCTCAAATCTGTCTTCCTCAGCTGGGGGCTGGATCTGGTTTTATAAACATAGAGTAATTAAGTGTAATCTGATTGGATCTTGCAATGGGATGATGCCAAGAGGCATACTCTGACTGAACCATGCCATGGAGTGATGACAAGGCTCAGTCTGATTGGATCCCAGATCCTGCCACGTGGTGTTCACTTCTTAATTCAGTCCCGGCTCCTTGGTCTGAGTACTTATTCCACTCTTCATTGCATGCTTGGTTCATCTGGCCATGCTCAGGTTACATGACTTTCCACTCAGGGAATCCTTGGCAACTGAAAAACCATTCACAACTTTGTTATGTACAGGTGGAGCCAAATTTGTCTGGTGTGGTTACATTTCTTCATTATTTGTGTGTTTTAATGTATTTATCCTATCTTTACAATTACAATCAAATAACTTTGCGTCCAAGAACTAACAATGCTTTGTTTTGAATGCCTTACACATCTACTTAAAAGTTAACAAGAAAGCAAACTGGTCAGATATATCTATCCCATCCTAGTCTGACATCCCTTTAAAGTAACAGGAAAGGAACACAAAAGGGAATAAACTCATAATGGCAAATGTATGGGTGTAGGATCATCACAGAAGAAAAGATCCAGAGATAGAAAGCAGCTGAAAACATGTAGATAGATGAAAGAGAGTAGCAAAGGCCTCAATCTAGAATGTGCACAGGAGGTGTTGGCTGAGAAATTGTGGATTCCTCCTGGACTGATGTTAGACTTCTTATCAGCAACACTGAATTCTGCAAGGCAATGAAGCAATGGCTTCATGTTCAATGAAAAATTCATATGCACTTGTTAATTTTCATCCAAATTATGTGGCAAAATAAAAACTTTTTTGTATGTATAAGAACTCAGAAAATTTCACTTGCACAGAAGCTGTGTGAGAAATGACTTGAAAATGTGTTCAAACAAAACAAGAGATGAAAAAAACCAGTAATAATAAGACATGGAAACTGATATTTGAATCTAACTCAGAGATACAATGAATAAAATGACAAAAAGGCAGATGACTAGCAGATCTAGAAAGCAATTGATCCAAATTAGAATACCAGTCAGTGGGTTCCAAGAGAGAAAATGAATTATAAAGGAAGCCTGGAATAGCTTAAGACAAACAGAATCACTATAAATTAGTCTAATGAGGAAGAAAGCAATCCACCATCCTCTCTAAAAGATACCATTCTCTCTAAAAGTATACCAGTCCTCACCCAGCAGTCTTAGAATATCATGAACCTAACTACAAAATCCTAAAACTTTAAAACTCTATCTAGTTGTATTGTTATCAGGTCATGCCCAACTTTTCATATTTTTTCACTGTCTATATTTGTAATGTCTTTTATTATTTTTAAGGAAACAGATTTTAATGTCATCTGGTAAGCATTATCTGTTATGCCTGTTTTGAATATATATTATGTTTGTATTAATTACATATACGTATGTGTATATTTATATAGTTATATTATTTATCATAGTTATATATATAATTATAAATAGTACATATTGTATATAATATATAAAATGATTGATTTGTTTTAAATGGTCATTTTATAAAATAGAGTCATCTTATAGCTGGCCTGGGGCTCTCTATGCTTATCTGCAGGCATACCTGGAAGAATGATACTGACTTTAGTTGACAGTAAGGACAAGTGTATTAGCTTGTAATTTATAATATGTTGATTAAAGTTTGAAATCTCCTGGTGGTACCCAGGGCCAGCTTGTTTACATTGTTTAGAGATGTGTAGATTTATGGCTTACACATGGTCTAACTAATTACGTAGCTTGTCTTGCCTATATGACCAGCAGGGCAACATATCTTGATGGTTCATAACCCAGAGATGAGGTACATCCTGTGTGACTCTGGGTAGGTGTACCTGCAAATCTCCCAGGTCTGCACATGTTGGCCTGCACATTCTTTCTCCTACTACGCTGTGTTCTTCTTGTTTAATAGATCTGTATCCTTATGTGAGTAGGTTCTGTAGAATTTTGCAAACCCTATCAATTATCCAATCTTGTGTAATTGTTGCACTCATAACTCACGTATTTTAAAAAATAAATGAAGATATCAAGAACAACACACATACACACAAACATTCATACTCACACATCCACCCTAATCATCAGAGTAAGGCAAGTGGTTACATTACTCCTCTGTTTTTGTTTACTTTTTTGAAGGTGCTCTGTAAGTTTTATAAATAGACTGTCTCAGTCCATTTGGTCTGCTATAACAAATACCTTAGCCTCGGTAATTTATAAATAACAGAAATTTATTGCTCACAGTTCTGGAGGCTGAAGATTTCAAGATCGAGGTACCAGCAAATTCAGGGTATGATGAGTGCCCATTCCTCATGATGATTCCTTCTAAATATCCTCAAATGGTGGAAAGAACAAACAAGTTCCCTCAAGCCTCTTTTATAAGGACACGAAGACCATTCATGAGGGTGGAGCCCATGACCTAATCACCTTCAAGGCCCCCTTCTTAATATTGTTGCACTGGTGATTAGGTTTCAATATATGAATTTTGAGGGGACACAAATATTCAGTCCATAGCATAGAAATTATGCTCTCAAAATTGCTGCATAATGCTGTTTTCCCAGAGGACTTTTCAAGTTCCAAAACCTTAGTGACTAAATGTTCATTTCCTTTAGATGACTGACTTACACAGTACATCTCAATAGTGAATGGGTAAATCTTTCTCGTGAGCAGTAACGCAGCCTTTTATGGCCTGTTTCTTGTAATAATGTGATCTGTCCACCAAATTACCATTTCATTACCCTGCCTCCTTAAAAACTCAGAATTGTAGCTAATCTTACCCTTTCTATATTAGTCTTCTATTGCTGCATATCAAATTTCCCTAAATTTTGACAAATTAAGACAGCAAACATTTATTGTCTTATAGTTTCTGAGGGTCAGGAATATAGGAATAGTTTAGCTCTGCAGTCCCCTACCCTGGGGCGGTGACCCAGTACCAGTCAGTAGCCTGTTAGGAAAACAGGGCCATGCATCACTGCCTGAGCTCCGCATCCCCCTCACCCCATACCCCCACCCTCACCCCCCATCTGTGGAAAAATTGTTTTCCATGAAACCAGACCCTGGTGCCAAAAAGGCTGGGGACGACTGGTAGCTGGTTGGTTCTGGCTAGGGTCTCTACAAGTTTGCATTCAAGGGCTACAGGGCTACAGTCATCCATATCTCACCTGGGCTAAAGGACCTGCTTCCAAGCTTATTCACATGGCTGTTGGCAGAAATCTTTAGTCCCTTACCATGTGGACCTCTCCATGTGCTGCCTATATGTTCTTACAACATGACATTGGCTTGCCTCAGAGTGAGTGATCCACACGAAGGAAAGAGAGGGCCTGTGATGGAAGTTAGATTATACATCTTTGTATAATCTAACTTCTGAGGTGGCATAACATCACTTTTGTTGTATTCAATTTGTTAGAAGCAAGTTACTAAGTTACTTAAAGTGAGGGTATTCACAGGGCATGAATACCAGGAGGTGGAGGTGAGGTCACTGAGCCATCTGGCTAACACAACTTATAAATTCTGGATATGTTTGATATGTTCCCATGTCACCAGATAGATTGTGCGTTTTTGAGTCCATACATCTCTTAACCCCTCGCTGTTTTCTGGCCAAACATCTAATACTGGAAACATTAGCAAAGGACCTGTAGACACTCAGTGCATATATATTAAGTGGATGAATAAATAATACAATGCCTATCTCACCAAGGACCCTTAATAAAATTGATTGATGTCACAGAATACTATGGAAAAGGAAATCCTCTCCCTGACTAATTCTTACTACATGGTTTTATAGTCTTAGAGACATAGGGGACCAGTTTATGAACATTGCTATAAATATCACATAATGTGCCATGGTCATGTAGAGAAGAAAACATTAAATAGAGAATTTTTATTTATTTATTTAATTATTTTTTTTGCCCACCTGCCTCTCTCTAAATAGAGAACTTTTAAAACCAAAGCTGTAGACTCAGGTTTACTACTAAATAATTGTGAAAATTCCTTAAGTTATATGGGCCCATAACCTCAAGTGCTAAAAGAAGGGTGAACTATGACCAGGCACAGTGGCTCATATCTGTAGTCCCAGCATTTTGAGAGGCCAAGGTGGGAGGATCCCTTGAGGACAGGAGTTGGAGACCAGGCTTGGCAACATATTAAGACCTTATCTCTACAGAAAGTAAATAAAGTTCAGTTGGGTGTGGTGGCATGTACCTGTAGGCCTAGCTAACTACTCAGGAGGCCAAGGCAGAAAGATTGTTTGAGCTCAGGAGTTGAAGGCTGCAGTGAGCTATGATCATGCCACTGCACTCCAGCCGGGGCAGCAGAGCAGAGCAGAGTGGGGGTAGTGAAAAAAATGGGAAGGGTGAGCTAGAAGATCTCCAGTATTTCTATGCAAATCATTTTACTTATACCCCTTTTTTCATAAATCTGAGAGTCATATGTCTTTATTCTAGACAAGTGACATGTATCAATGGATTTGGTATACAGCTGTTTTCAAAATCTCAAAATCCTACAACTGTTTAATAACTGAAGAAGAAAATTTACAAAATACAAGAAAGTTTTTTGTTGTTTTTTAAAGATTGCTGCCAACCTTGTGCATTCTTCCCTTTGGCGAACTGGATGTGTTGTCCCTATTTTAAATGGCTTTTTGTTGTTGCTGTTCTTCTAATGGTCATAAATCAATTATTTTGTAAAAAAACAAAAGAAAAGAAAAGAACAATGTATCAGGTTTGTCAAAACAAAGAGAAATACATAAAGACTTAGCAATTTAGTTTCTTATGTTTTAATAGGAAAATAATATTTTTAGAGATTAGGACTGAACACAAAATTAGAATTTTAGCTCCAATAGTTATCAAGAATAATTGATTTTAGACAAATTACTGAGTCTAAGACTTAGTTTTGTCATCTATAAAACAAGGGCAATAAAATTCTCTCTTAGAGTTTGTGTGATAATTTACATTAAATAGTACATATAGATCCCTTGATATGCCTGCTACATAATGTAATGTCAATAAATATTAACAGTTAATATTGTTGATATTATTGGGTCTGAAAATAGTAGAACAGTACTTGGTGGCTAGATTTTCATATGATATACCTTCTGATTGAAGTGGACAAATACTAATATGGAATCTATAAGGTATGAATTATAGAAAACAACAAATACTGGGATTTGTGTTCTTGTTCTGATAAAATTTTATTTCCAAAGCTGCTTTCACTTGAAGAAATATTTTTAAAAAAAATTTTTTTTTAATGATCTCGTCTAGTCATTTTGGGCTGTTATAGCAAATTACTATAGGCTAGGGGGCTTAAACAACAGAAATTTATTTCTCACAGTTTCTGGAGGCTGGAAGTTCCAGATCAGGGTGCCAGCGTGGTTGGGATCCGGTGAGGCCCCTCTCCCTGGCTTGCAGACAGCTGCCTTCTTGCTGTGTCTTCTTCACATTGTAGAGAGCAGAGAGAGGAAGCAAGGGCACTAATTCATTATGAGGATGCCACCCTTGTGATCTAATTACTTCTCAAAGACCCCATCTCCAAATACCATCACCTTGGGGATTAGAGTTTCAACATGTGAATTGTAGGGGGACACAAATATTCAGTCGACAGCATCCAGGTTCACCAGTTTATGTCCTTTCTTTAAGTTAAAATCATTGTGAAGAAAAAAACATCTTTAAAATTCAAATTATAAGGAGCAAAAGATATACAAAAGAATTTTTTTTTGGGGGGGCCTGGTCTTTAGCAGCTTAGTTCTATTTTGAAATGTATTCTTATTACGTATGCTTAAGGAATACAATGGTAGAGGAAACAGTGCGTTTTATACCAAACGAAAAATAGTGAAAGATTAAGTCATCTGATCTATCTGAGCTTATGGTGAAGGCACTTATTTAAGGAAAATTTTTCCCTTTTTAGAGATAGCAACTCTTTTATAAAATTAAAAAGGAATCAAGGGCACCTACTTAATATGTAGTCATTTTAATGACAGATGGCAGTTTAATGAAACATGAAAAGCAAATTTGAGAGCATTTTTGTATATAAAACCTATTCAGTGTTAAAAAATAAACATTTGACTCAACTCTCAAAGCAAAGATATTTAGAGGCATTTTTTAAAGCTTCCAATTTATCAGATTACCTTTCAATAACGTTATGTACCTCTGTGATGCTTCTTGGCAAATACTGATTTGAGTAAGACTAGTGATTTCTAACTTTTTGTGAAAGCTGCATGTTATCACACTAATCTTTTCTGATATAGCAAAGGCTAATAAATTCTCAAAAGTATATACCCAATGCAACAATGATAGGGTAACATTTAAAACTTCATTAAAGAAAGAAACCGAAGAGTAGAAGTGGATTATAAAGGTTAATGATGGAAAAGATTACCCTGATTTTAAGAAGAATGATTGGTTTAAACCATTATACTTTAGGACCAGGTGTGGTGGCTCATGCCTGTCATTCTGCCTCAGGAATGTTTGAGACCAGCCAGGCAACATAGGAAGAATTTCATCTTTATAAAAATAATAAAAAATAAATTAGCCAGGCATGGTGGTGTATGTCTGTAGTCCCAGCTTCTCAGGAGGCTGAGTAAGAAGGATCCTTTGAGCCCAGAAATCTCAGGTTACAGTGACCTATGATGAGGCCTCTCTAGCCTGGGCTGCAGAGCTACTGTCTCAAAAAGAAAACACACTCACACTCACACTCACACACACACACACACTCTCTCTCTCTCTCTCTGTCTCTCTCTCTCTCTCTCTCTCTCTCTCTCTCTGTCTCTCTCTCCCCCTCTCTCTCTCTCCCCCTCTCTCTCTCTCTCTTTCTCTCTTTCTTAACAAGCCTCTGAGGTATTTCCCTGTCCTACTTGGAAAACACACAGATGTCTAAAAGACTTCAAAATTATCTGGTTTTAGACTAGCCCCAAAATTTAAAATCAAATTTTAGGATTTTTTTTTAATCAAATGTCATATTCAAATACTTCTCTGGGTTTTTCTTCTGTAAGGAGTAACATCTGTTTCCCACAGAAGAATGGGAAAAACTTCAGTTCAAACCATTTTCCCTCCTATAATGAAGGCGTGTGAGTAATTAGATATATAAAGAGCCTTCTACCCATGGCTTCTCCCTTTCCTAGGCAGGAGAAGTAACTTCTATTTTCAACATACTGGTATTGGGTAATGTAAAGCTATGTGATTGGGGGGTGAGAAATTGACCAAGAGTTTGAAAAATTGTTTTAAAAAGTGTTTTCACACATAGGTGTAGCGTTTAAAAAGTCTTCAAATGCTGAGCAAATTTTGTAAGCTAAGATGATTGCCACAATGGCATGCAATTAAATTACAATTAGGAAATCACTTTAACAAACCTGTATTGAGCTATATTGGTGCACAAGCTATATTGGTACCTATCAAATATTGAAAGAAGAAAAATAAATAAGACATAATTTCTTCTCTCCAGAAAAATAAATACACTTACGGAGCAATGGCATAGGAACTTCAATGCAAAACAAAACAGAGATGTGCAGAGTATCTCATAATTGATAATATTGTCTGGAAAAGATAAAACCCAGAAATCAGGATATTCAAACTGTAGAAAATTGGGAAAATTACCCTGAAGTTAAATATTTAAGAAGGCAAATTATTTTTGCTCTATAACATAATTATAGGAGACCATTAATTCCTGATATTCCTGGATAATTATCAGGCCTAATTTTGGTATGACCAGCTTTTCCTCATTCACCATTATGAAATGATAGGTTCATCAGTTCATAATTCCTATTCTTAAGCAATACTCATTCACTCACCCCCATCTGTAATAAAAAAGAAAACTCTAGACTCCAATCCCTGAAAGTAAGTGCAACCCCTTCTGTTCTATCCCTTCTTTACTACCTCCCATCTATCAACATTTATCTGTAAGGAGCTTGTAAAACTGTCTTCAGCTTCTCAGCATGTAAGTGCCTGGATGCAATGTTATCCCCTCTGCTATTTTAATGTCACAATATAATGGATAACACTTGCTTTACTTGTTTGTTTTTTTTCTCAGTTAAAATTTATTTGGCATTTACTTACTGTGACTATAGCATAAGTTAAGTTTTGAAAATTAGAGCATGACCTAAACCTTTCAGGTGTCTAACTGAGGTGGAGGACATAATAACTAGCAGAATTATTTTATGAAAAAAGGCAGGAACACAATAAGAGGCAAAATAAATAATAGCAAAAAATGAACAGAAGATGATAAAAGTATATGTTTTATAAATTTGGTATGTCAAGGGAGACCCTATAGAGGAAGTAGGGACAAAAGTAGGAGGCTAAGTGTTATTTAAATCAAAGAAGAAAGTACATTCTTGCTGGAAAAAAAATGTCAAAATACTTGTATTACATAATGATGTAATTAGAGACAATTAAAATTATACTGAATGTAATTTAATTCTTTTTTGATTGAGAAGATACTTCAGGTTCTTGTAATGTTTCAAGATTATTCTTAGGGTATTGTGCCCTTGAAGGAAAAAATGAGTGGAAAGATGAGTAGATTTTCCAGATAATTCAAGCAGTTTATTTTGCTGATAAGTCGTGGGTAAGACTAGATAACTGGTGGCACCTGGCTCAGTTAAAAATGGAGTAAGTATACCTCTCCCTAACTCCCCCACTGATGGCAATTACAACTTTGGACATAGTACATAAAGCAAATCTTGGGGATTCCGCAAAGTAAATAATAGCAGATTGGAAAGGAAATTAGAACTTGATGACTTATCCTATGCAATGGTATAATCCTGCACTTCCATTTTTTTCTTCCATATTTCCTGGCTTAGACTCTTGGGCAAGCTGAGTCTGGGAATCGTATACAGACAGAAAAGCTCCTGGAAAAATTCCCTTTCTTAGCCAGAGGACAGACAAGTAGGGGTAGAGGTATGCAGTAAAACTCATTGAACTCAGCCCTGTGAGAGCCAAGTCCACTCCTGAGGTCATGGTGGCAGCAGTTCCTCTGCTGACTGAACAGGATAAAAGAGAAAATACAAGTTACCGATATGAGGAATGAAAAGGAATAACACTACAGAATCACAGGCATCAGAAGGATAATAATAAAGTACTAAAAACAATTTTATATGCATAAATTTGATAAACTGTATGAAATGGAACAATTCCTTGAAGGACACAAACATTTAAATGTCATTGAACAGATAATAACAAGTGTTGGGGAGAATGTGGAGAAATGGGAGTCCTCATACACTGCTGGTAGGAATGTAAAACAGTACGGCTTCTTTGGAAAACAGTCTGACAGTTTTCAAACAGTTAAACATATGGGTTACCATATGATCTGGAAATTCTATTCCTAAGTATATACCTAAGAGAAATAAAAACATATGTCCACACAAAAACTTATACATGAATGCTCATAGCAGCATTAACCATAATAGCCTCAAAGTGAAAACAATCCAAATTGTCATTAACTGATGGATGGACAAATAAAATGTGGTATATCTATACAATGGAATACAACTTGGCAATAGAAGAATAAAGTACTCATACTGTAGAACAGATGAACCTTGAAAACATTGTGCTAAGTGTAGAAGCCAATCAAGCACTGCATATTGTATGATACATTAATATGAAATGTTATTTCATACAAGGTAACCATAGGCAAATATATAAACACAGAGAGTAGATTAGCGGTTGCCTAGGGGGCTGGGGGCATTTGGGGGTGATGGCTAAGAGGTGCAGGGTTTCTCTCTCTCTCTCTCTCTCTCTCTCTCTCTCTCTCTCTCTCTCTCTCTCTCTCTCTGCGTGTGTGTGTGTATTTCTCTCGCTCTCTCTCTTTTGATTATGCCGAACAGTGTGATAAGGGGGTACAGGGTTTCTTTTGGGGGTAATGGAAGTGTTCTCAAATTGTAGTGGCAGATATATAACTTTGTGAATGTACTAAAACACATTGAATTGTACACTTTAAATGGGTGAATTGCATAGTATGTGAATTACGTCTTAAGGAAGCTGTTGAAAAAAAGTTACTGAAGAAGACAGACATATTTAATACCCTATATCTGTTAAAGAAATTGAATCTGTAGTTTAAAATCTTTCAACAAATAAAACTATAGGTGGGCGTTATTTTCCTGGTGAATTCTGCCAAACATGAAAGCATTTAAGTTAGAAATAACATTAAGTACATTTCCAATGAATTAAGGACATGGAACACTTCTCAGTTCATTCCATTAGACCAGCAATACCCCAATGGTAAAACTAAACAAAGACGTCACTCACACACACACACACACAAAATACAGACCAATATCTCTCAAGAGCATAGATGCAAAAGTCCACAACAAAATATTAACTCTAATCTAGCTATATATATATATAAAGAATAATAGTATACAACCAACTATAGTTTATCCCAAGAATGGAAGGACAGTTCAAAATTTGAAAATCACTATAACCCACCATGTTAACAGATTTAAAAAAATCAGTTGATCACATCAAAGATTCAGAAAAAGTGATAAAGTTTGAATTTCATTCATAATAAAAATTCTCTGTATACTAGAAATAGAAGAGGACTCCCCTTATTTGATAAGGAGTATCAACAAGAAACCTAAAACTAACATCACACTTAGCAGTAAAGGGATGAATACTTTCCTCCTAACATCAGGCACAAGAAAATGATTACTATCTCATTATTCAACACTGTATTAGACTCTCTAGTCAGTGTAATAAGGCAAGAGAAGGAAATAAAAGGAATATTGATTGGAAAAGAAAAAATTTCTCCTATGTGCAGATAGCATGATTATGAATTCCAAAAATCAATTTTATTTCTATATGCTAGCAATGAACAACTGGAAACCAAAAATATAAAAAATACCAGTTATCAGAGCTCCAAAAATTGAAATAATTAAGTCTAAAAACCAATATGCTACATCTTTGTGTTGCAAACTACAAATTGCTGGTCAAAGAAATTAAAGAAGACCTAAATACACTGAGTGACATATCATGTTCAATTATTAAAAGACTCAATATATTTAAGATAACAATTCTTCCTAAATTGATCAATTATTATAATCCCAGCAGAATTTTTTTCTAGCTACAAACAAGTTGATTCTAAAATTTATATGAAAAGGCAAAGGAACAAGAATAGCTAA
This sequence comes from Lepilemur ruficaudatus, assembly GCA_963574885.1. Taxonomy (NCBI): domain Eukaryota; kingdom Metazoa; phylum Chordata; class Mammalia; order Primates; family Lepilemuridae; genus Lepilemur; species Lepilemur ruficaudatus. The sequence continues at coordinate 712 of CAUYRT010050765.1, read as the reverse complement.
AATTATTTGAAAAAGAAGAATAAAGTTGGAGGATAAACTGCATCTGATTTGAGACTTAGTATAAAACTAAAACTAAGTATATAGTAATTAAGAGTGATATAAGCAAAAGAATAGATACATAGATCAGTGAGAGAGTTTAGAGAGTCCAGAAATCAAGCAATTTGGACAAGTGCAAAGATAATTCAATGAAGAAAGGATAATCTTTTCAACAAATGGTGCTGGAACAATTGGATATTTATATGCAAAAAAAAAAAAAGTAACCTCAATCTCTGCCTTACGTATGAACATTAACTCAAATTAGATAATACTCTAGATAATTAGATAATAGTAAAATATAAAATTCTTAGATAAGAGAAATTTTTTATGACGTTGGTTAATTGTTATTAGATACAACACCAAATCATGACTTAAAAAAATATAATTTGGATTGATTTCATTAGAAGTAAAAAAAAAAAAGAAAAAAGAAAAAAAGGTTCTCTATGAAAGATGTGAAAGACACTAAGAAAATGAAAAGACAGGTCACAGGCTTGGAAATAATGTTTGCATATCATATCCATCGCCCCCAAAAATGTCATCTAGAACATATACAGAAGTATCAGAACACAAAAATAAGAAAAGATATCCTACTCTACTCTCTGAGTATAAGTGTTGCTGGCATATTGTTCTCAAGGGCTAGAAGGAAATATTCACGAAGGGTTTATAATGTGTCAGG
>CAUYRT010050763.1:0-11188 GCA_963574885.1 Lepilemur ruficaudatus | reverse complement strand
CGTTCATTAGCCACATCCTTTCCAAACACGTCATTGACATTTCGAGCTGTCTGCACTGCACCGGTTCCACGATGGAACTTGTATTTGAAAATAACCACAAATTTTTGACTTACCCATGCGTGGTTTTTCAAAAATTGCTCTTAAAAAAACTTTGACAGATAATCACAAGCCAAAATGTGCATTTGCAAGATTGAGGATGTACCTTCACAATAAATATAAAACAAGAAGTGTCAAAATGAAATGTCAGAGACATCAACTGCCAAAAAAGTACATAAGGAAATCGGACATTACATACTTAATAACCTAATATTTCACATTAGATGCTGTAGGAAAGAAAAGGTACATAGTAAACAGGCAACAGACAACAGCCAAAATAAATAGAGGAGGGGGACAGAGGGTATCATACAAAGGTATAGATATAATGGTAACCATTCAACTGAACTTTATGTTTTTCACCTTTCTATTTTTGTTGTCTGACCTGAGATTGTTTTGCAAGGTTTTTAAGCACATGATGAACTATAGAGCAATAAAAGGACCAACACCAATATATTCTTCACACAGTCTTGACAAATCTAACACTTTGCCATACTTGCTCCAAAACATTAAAAAAGAAAAAAATATTACAGTTCTGGCCAAAGCTTTCTGCATATCCTTCAACAATCCCTGGTCTCTGTCCACCCCAAAATATCCACTATCTTGAGTTTAGGTCATCACTCCTATGCTTGCTGTTAGACTCTACTTATGTATCCACAAAAAACGTATTTACTATTTAAGATTATCTAATTGGTACGATCTTACAACTTTTTTTATTTCTCGGCATTATTTTTCAGATTCATCCATGTTGGTAGTTCTAGTTCAGTAGTTCTTCAGGAGACAACACGACATCCTAGGGGGCATGGTGGAAAACTGAGGGTTGTCACTGGTTGTTGCAACTTTGGACTGGGGAGATCACGGCATTTAGTGGGTAGGAGGGAGCCAGGGATCTTAATTTCTTGAAATATTCAAGTTATGCACAATGAAGAATTTTTTCTTGTCCCATAGAACTTTCCGATAACCCAAACGATACTCATTTAGGTAAAAAACTATCTGTGCCTAGAACTCAACTGTATTTTACCTCTATAGGAGAGTTGTTTTGTTTTGCATGGTTTTAAATATATAGTGCTTTTTCCAGGAATGTAACTATTAATACCATGTAAATCAAGAGGAGAGTATGTTTGGTTTTATTCAGACCTTTACAGAATTATAAACCAATTCAAAAATAAGGTCATCAATGGCAACTCCACTCAAGATATTCAAATCACACTACGAAACATTTGTATTAGTCTGTTCTTGTAGTTGTTACATTTGTGATGATTCTACATATGTATGCCAGTATACCTATTTAGCTCTTATTTCAAAATGTCATACAAAGAAAAATGTCAACAATTCAGTATGACCCTTTCCTCACCTCTCTTAGATCCAAACTTACTCATTATATGCAGGTGTAAGCAACTAACTATTTAGTTGTATCTATTAATATCATCATACCAAACATTTATATATTAAAATATATACTACTTTTTTCCAAAATTATGTTCTTTTATTTCTCCATTATATTACATTTAAGGTATAATACTATTTTTGTAAATGGTGTGTATAGATAGAAGTTCATTGTAAGATACTAAAATATAGAATATAAAATGCTGGTTATAAGAATGGTTTATTGGGTCTGATAAAGCTGAAAATTGTTGCTAACTATAGATCCACTATACTAAGACACTACAACATATCTATCAAATTTCCTCTTAATGGACATCTGTCTCCCTCCTAGATTTTTTGCTATAACAAACAAAAGTGCTAGAACAGTCTTTCATATCTCCTTAAACACATATAAGTTACTTGCTTTGTAAAGAGAAGTTGGCAACTTCTCTTTTATGGTTTTACATGGTGTTTTCTGATGCACAAAGTTTTTAGTCTGCTTGTAGTTAAATTAATTGACATTTTCCTTCATGGTTTGCGCTTTCTGTTTTAAAATATAAAAGTTTTTATGTCCAGGTCAAATGGATAATCTCATATTTTCATCTAAAAGTTTTAAATTCTTGCTTTTCAGGTTTGGTTTCTTAAGTCACATGGAATTTATATTTGTCTATGTGGGAGGGAGAAATTTATTTTAGTTTTTCTATGTAGACAGCCAATTGTCCCAGTATCATTATTTCTCTCTCCAATGTGTGATGCTACCTCTCTTATCCATCCAATTTCCATATACGCATGGTACTATTTCTGGACTCCCTATTTAACTTCCCTGGTCTATCTGTCCCTAAAAATATCACAATCTCAACTGTCCTAGTTTTAGAAGTTTTGACAAGTACATGCACCTTGTTCTTAAAAATTATCCTGACTATCTTTAGTCCTTTATTCCTCCGTATACATTTTACAGCTTACCAATTTTGCTGAAGAAGAACTACTGGAATTCTTAGTGAAACTGCATGCATTCAGGTTAATGTAAGGAGAAATGATGTCTTTATTATATTGCCTTCCCAATAGTGAACATGGGATTTCTCTTTATTCGGATCTTAGTTTATGCATTTTGATAGTATTTTATAAATTTCACCATGAAAGAATTATACATATATTAGATTTATTCTTTTTGGTTTGTTACTATAAGAAATGGTATCATTATGAAAATTAAAAGTTCTACTAGGTATTGCTGTTATATAAGAATACATTTTATTTTGTATATTAAACTTCAACCCATCCACAGCAACCTTGTTGAAATTTGTTACTTCTCATAGTGTCTGCAGAATCCCTTGGCTTTTCTGTGTAGACCAGACTAGAATATCTGTGAGTAATGATGGTTACTTTTCTTCCTTTCCAATCCATATACAGTACTTTTATTTCTTTTTCTTGCCTTATTTCATTGGCTAGGACACCATGTATAATGTTGAGGAGAAGTGGTAATAGCAGGCATCCTTATCTTCACTCCAGATTTTAAGGGACTACTTGTAATATTTACCACTTAAAATTGTTGATGTTTTAGGTTAGATACCCTTTAAAAGGTTAAAACAATTCCTTTCCGAGTTTGCTAAGTTTTTATCTTGCCTTGAATTTTATCAAATGCTTTTTATATACCTATTGAGAGATACTATGGTTTTTCTTCTTAATTTTTGAACATGGTAAATTATATAATAAACTTTCTAATTATATCATCCTACATTCCTTAGACAAACTTATGTGGTGAGGATGCTTATTTATTGTTTCATTATATAAACACAGAGATATTTAGTTTGGTAATATCTTATTGAAGATTTTGGTGTCTGTATTCATGAGTGATACTGACTTATAAATCCTACTGTCTTTGATTTGGTATCAAGGTAATATTAGTCTTAAAGTGATATGGGAAGCTTTCCTTCTTTTTCTGTGGAACAGAGCGCATGAGATTGGGATTATCTGATCCTTGAATATTCAGAAAAGCACCTGTAAAACCATGTTGGCCTAAATCAGAGTTTCTCAACCATGGCACCATTGACATTTTGGGCCAGATGGTTCTTTGTTGTGAGGGGCTGTCCTGTGCATTGTAGATGTTTAACAAGATCCTTGCTCTCTACCCACTAAATACCAGTAGCACTTCCAACAAAAATGTCTCCTGCCATTGCCAGATGTCCCCTGGAAAGGGAAGGGGTGCATGATCACCCCTGGTTGTGAACCACTGTCCTAGATTAACTTCTTCAGTGGTCCTAGATCACTGAGGTATTTTTTTCCCTTGAGCCATCATGGCATGTTATTATTCTAGGAAACTACATTTCATCTAAGCTTTCAAATTTATGGGCATAAAATAGTAAATGATAGACTCATTTCCTAAATTTTTCTGTATTACTAATTATATCCCTCATTTCATTTCTAATTACCTTTCATTCATTCCTTTTTTAAATCAGTCTTACCAGAGTTAAGCCTATTTTACTAGTCTTAAAACAGCTTTTAGTTTTGTTGACTTTATTATATCTGTTTCTCTTTCATTGTTCTGTATTCTTAAATGTATTATTTCCTTTCTTCTATCTATCTTGGATTTGCAGTTTTTCTGTTTCTTAGCGTCTTGTGTTGACCAGTTTTGTTCATCAATTTTCAATTTCTCATCTTAAGTTATAAATATTTTTAATATTTAATATAACTTTAATCCTTGAGCTACTTAGAAAAGGGTTGCTTAATGTCTCAGCATATATCAATAAATAAAATATAGGAGTATTTTAGCTATATTTGATCTCAAATTATTATTGCACTGTGGTCAGAGAACAGTGTAAAATATAGATTCTTAAAAATTTTATGAGACTTCTTTTGTAATGATGGAAGTGGTCACCTTTTATAGATGTTCCATGATGTTGAAACATATTTGTTGAATGCATGGCTTTATACAGACTCATTGGGTCAGTGTTCTTTACAACCCATTAGTGGGGCATAAAATCAATTTGATAAATGGTGATCAGCACTTTTTAAAATGAAAGAGGCTAGAAATTATCAAAGTTAATTTCACATTTAACAACTCTGAAATCAAGTGGCTCATACAGTGAACATCATGATACAGTTCAATGGCAGCATTTTTTAAAATCTCCTACTAGTACAAAAATCATGTTGCATATTATAATCAAAAGTGTCTTAGATATGATGACGTATATATACACATAAATTTATATATTCTAGGTCACATACATTTCTTGCCATGGATAGCAGTCAACAATGTTTGAAAAACACTGAATTGCATAAGGCAAATAATATCTTCACTAATTTTTTGACTTTTTATCTATCAACTAGTAAAAGAAGTACATTAAAGTCTACCATTATAATTATGATATGTCCATTTCTACCTATAATCCCATCAATTTTTGGTTGGGTGTTTAGGGCTTTGTTGTTTGGTATATACAAATTCCTAAGTGTTTTATCTTCTGGGTGAATTGAACCTTTTGTTTACATAGTAACACCCTATATGTCCAACAGTGCTTTTTGTCTTCAAGTCTGTTTTCTCCAATTAATATAGCTACACCAACTTTCTTTTGTTAGTATTTGCTAAATACATCTTTTTTTATCTCTATACTTAACTCATTCTGTGACTTTATGTTTTAAATTTATCTCCTGTTAATAGTACACAGCTAGATTTTTTAAATGCAATCTAGCTCTGACTTTTACCTGATGGATTTAATCCATTTATATTTTTTGTAATTACTAAAGTATTTGGATTCATTTCTACATTTTATTTTGCACTTTCTATGCTTTTTATCTGTGCCGTTTATTTCACTTCTGCCATCTACTGACTGACATAAATTTCCTAATTGTTTTTTTCCATCTAATGGTTTGAAAGTTATGTATTCCATCCCTTCCATCAATTCCAAAACAGTTTCAGACACCTCTAAAAATATTGACTATTCTCCATTTCTCTCTTCTCTGCTTTTGGAATTTTTATTTGTTTATATTGAAACTTATCCTGTCTTCCATGTCTCTTAATAAATATGAATATAAGGAATTACTTTGTTCCACATTTTGGATAAGGTCCTCAGATCCATATTTTGGTTCACTAATTATTTCTCATAGGCTTCTGATTTCTGTACTATATTTTTCATTACAAATTGTTCTGTTTGACACCTCCAGGGAAATACAGCAGGATAATTCCTCACATTTGCTTTTGCTTCCTCTAAAAACTACACAAAACTAAGAGTAGAGGGATGTTTTGGAAAGATAAGCTCATTAGGAAAATAAAATGGAAGAAGCTCCTTATGGAAACTAGATGGACACAGATGCCTGGTGCATAGGGACTATCCACACAGTCTAACAGGGATTTGGGAGTAGGGATCTGGAGCTCAGAAGATGTCCAAAGGCACTAAGCATACTGTTTCAGTACTCCAAAGTAAACGCAAAACCAAGTAAAGAGTTAAATACAAAAAGTAAAATCATAAAAAATTAGAAGGAAATGAAAGTGAATTTAAGAAAATGGAAAAGGCAACAAAAACAATTTTTAGAAGCTAGAAAACATATGGGCAAGTGGTAATTGATTTAACAGACTCCACAAAAGTAAATCGCTAAAACACAGTGTGAAAGCAAAAAGGCAACCCAATTTACACCTCAGGGCACCCCAAAAAACAGGAATTGGTACCACAACATAATAAAGAGGAGACAGACAATAGGGAGGTTGGTCCAGAGCCTATTTTAAACGCAGTTCTCCAGATTCCCTCCCCAACTCTGCACAGCAGGGCAATGCCACTCGCGGCCAACTCTCCTATCACATCCCTGGATGTTTATTCTTTGGAGAAGGCGCAACCGTCTCCTCTGTGAGGAACACCAGACTCAGCCAAAGATGGGGGAACCAAACTGAAAAACTGAAAGTGGCTGACCAAGTAAAGAATTTCAAACAGAATGTTGAAATCTCAAGCCTCATTCCCAGCTCAGCTCCCAAAATTCAGGCTGCCAGAGGTTCATCTTCCAGGCAGGGGATCAGAGCACCCTTCTCTGAGGAGCCTGGAAAGCCCAAGAAGGATCTGGAAGTACCAAACCAGAATGTACCAACAAAACTGTCTGACCACGTCGCCCCACAGCGAATGCCACCCACACACTCAGAGCTCCACTCAGCCTCTTAACGACCCATTTTTAACATGAGCCGACCATCCAGGACCACCACTCACAGGATTCCTCCCCAGCATGAACGATGAAGTCCAGAGCAGCAGCGGAAAAAAGCATGTTGGAGGAAGATAACATGAGAAACAGAAACCGGTTTTATTAATTGTCACAAATATTTTCACAAAGATCAGAAAAGATCTGTTAAAAAGATCCATAAAACAAGAGTTGGGTGATTTTTTTTTTTTCTGCAAAGAAATGCACTCTGACAAGTAAAAAAAAAGCCTAGATAGTGGAAATGGAAAGCTCCATAAAAAGGTAGGAATATAGAGTTGAGGAAATTTCTCAGGAAGTAGAACAAAAAGACAAAGAAAGTGAGGGCATGCAGGGACAAGAGGACCCCTGCCACAGCAAGTCCCACGTGGGGTTAGGGTTCAGAACAGCTCAGAGCTTTAATGTCAACACCAGAAATCACAAGAAAATGGACCAAAACCTTCAGAACTCTGAGAATTTTCCACCCCGTTATCAATCAAGTGTCAGGTACTTTTAAGACATTTCAGGCATCACACGGCTTGAAAGCTGCACCTTCTGTGTGCCCTTTCCCAGGGAGCTAAGAGAAGATATGTTTCCCCCTAAAAGAGAGTAAATCAGAAAAGAGAAGCACGTGGTATCCAGGAAACAGGGGGGCCAATAGAGTACAGAAATAAAGGGAACCCTAAAAAAGGTGGTGAAGGGAGCCGCCAGGACACAGTCGTACACCAGGTACAAAAGGCAACCAGAGCAGATTACAGGGCGTCAGATGGCTCCAAGAGAGATTTCATGAAGAAACTGATAGAATTATCTATGCATCTGGAAGCATAACAGAGAAGTGGAGATTGGAATGGAAATGCTGAATGAGTGACTAATAAGAAACAAATTCATAGAGAAGTTAAGCATTAGAATAAACAAAACATATTAAATCGAGATAAAATTAAAAATTTTGCAAGAAAGAAGTAATCACATGTCACCCTGTGGCTCAGTGAGCAGGACTTACAGTCATCATAATGAAAATCATCACTAGCACGGGAGGATGGAAATTTAGGAAGTCAGCCTGTCTGTGTGGGGCCAGGAAGATGAGAGAGTATATTATCTCCTTTCATTTTGAGAAATCAACAAATAATGCCTAAACTTGAAAAAAAAATCAAGAATTAGCACTGGAAGCCTGTCATTTATATATATCGAAGTAAGTTAAAAAATCAATTACAAGTGGTAAATTGTTCCTGGGAGGGGGAAGAGGGGAAAATAGAGAGGGAAACAGAATGGTAACTGCTATAGTTGTTAACTTTTTTATAACTACATCCAAGTTAGAGCTTCAATAAAAATAACAAAAACATATTTATTTTTCCAGTTGCTCTTTTCAGTGTCTTTTCTTTCACGTGTTTGATTCCTTTTTAATTATATACTCATAATAAACATATTTATTTTACAGATTTTGCCACACAATCCCTCCTCTGTCATTTCAGTCCTACTCATGCTGTCTGTGTGACTGTCACTCACAGTGAGCTTCCTAACACGGCACTGGGAGCTTATCGCTGGGGAGGCTGCCTCCACCGGACTCCGCTGGGTCTTGGTTGAGGTTCTGCGCTTTGCTTGAGGGGCTCCAGGGCTCTTTCCAACCTAGGGCCACGTCCACGTTAATAGCTCAGGTTGAGGGATCCCAGGCTAAGTGGAGAGTACGAACTCCTAGAGTTGATGCCACAGTGTGTCTCCTTTATCCTCCTTGGGGACCTGGGCACTCATTCTCACAGCTGCCAGGAGTGAGAGCTGCTGAGGGCTCCTGCCAGTCCTGGAACTGTCCTCTACTGAAGGAGTTACCTGTCCCTGGGGCAGCCCATACCAAAGACTGGTCTGGCCTGTGCTCCAATTGATAACTCTGAGGGGCCATCCCAGCTTCCAAGTCCCACGGGACAAGCCTCCAAGGCAACAGCATGGCAGGGCGACCTCTCCTCTGTCCGTACTGCTTCCCTGGCTCCCTCCCAGGTGTCATTCCTGAGAACCATCCCCCCGGCCCCAGCACCCACACCCAATAACCTCCTGCAGTAAATCTCAGCGTCTCGGACGTCATCTGTTTTCCAGGGAATCAATCAACCTATGAAAATTCCAAACGCAAATGTACATAGGTCAGTCTCATGGTCATGAATTCCAGTGAAGCCTCTCCCTCCCTCACCTCTCACCCTCACCCCACATAGAGCAATGCTGAGCCGCCAGGTGAGCTTCCTCCTTGCCTTCCTGAGCTGGTGAGTGTGTTCACTCTGGTCCTTCCTTTCGCTGAAGGCAAAGTCCTTTCAAGGCATTTACTTAATTCAGGAATCTAACTTTCCTTCCCCCATTCTGGTGCTGGCCAAGGCTGCTGTGATGGGCTGAATTGTGTCCCCAAAGTTCATATGTTGGAGTCTTAGCGCCCAGTACCTCAGGATGTAACCATATTTGGAGATGGGCTCTGTAAAGAGGTAACTAAATCAAAATGAGGTCATTAGGGTGGTCCCTAATCCAATAAGACTAGTGTCCTTATAAAAGAGGAAATGAAGACACAGACACGCACGAAGGGACAACCATGTGAAGACACAGGAAGAAGATGCCCATCTATGAGCCAAAGAGAAAGGCTTCAGAAGAAACCAATCCGTTGACACCTTAATCTTCAACCTCTAGCCTCCAGAATCGTAAGAAAACAGAATTCTGTTGTTTAAGCCCCGGAATCTGGGTACCTCGTTACGTCAGCCCGAGCACACTAACGCAGCCACCTGTCATCCCGGTGTGGACATCATAACCTGAGCCCCCTTTAGGGAGACCAGCAGCCCTCCCCCACTCCTCCCAGGGCAGCTTTGATTTTCATCTCATTCTTTTTGGGGCCCCCCCTTCCCTGAGCATCCATGCATGTCTAATGGAGGGCGTGGCCAGGTTGACCTATGCTGCCACTGACCTGCTGTTTGCTCTGACAGCTAGAGAGTTCACCTGCCCATTTAGACCTGAGCTCTACAGGGGGACAGATGCTGTCCGTCCTGCTGTCCTCTGTGGTAGCCAGCACTGCAGACTGTCCTTCACTGACAGGCGCTCACTGAGTCCTGGATGGACACATTCACCCGCAGGAAAGAGGGCTGGCTGGCAGGCAGAGGTGACCGTGGAAAGTGAGGAACAGGTTCTTCTGCTGGGGAGAAGGGAGGTTCTCTTCCTCCCTCTGGCTTCCTCTGTTCCTTCCAAATCTCAGCACTTCCACATCTCAGCCCACAGCGCAGGGCACAGGAAGTAGCCTCCTGACCAGGAGGGGCTATACCAGAAATGCACTTTAAAGAGCAAATTCCCAGAGGACCCAATCACAGCCCTGGAACATAAGCAGACCAGAAAACCCCTGCTCATCCACTGTCTAACAAATACGACTGGAAAAACAATGAGAAGCAGGAGGGCAAACCCTCATAGATTTCCCAAGGGGCCCCTGCCAATGAGGACCCCAGCAAGAAGGGATGAGTCCAGCTGGGGCTTGCAGCCCAGCTACCCTGTGTTGCTGCCACGTCTATGTGACAAGGACACCCTCCTGCTAATGCACCCTGGCCACACTCGTAATTAAACGCTGTGTGCAGAACGCACCGAGAAGGGCAGTAGAACGCGCAAGCAGCTGCTGAGACCCCTCCTCTGCTCCAGGCTGCAAACAGCAGCTCATTGTGAGCCTGGAGACTCGTGAAGACCAGTTCGCCTCACTCCCTGTCAATAGAAGGCTGGATCCTCCAGTCCAAGAGAAGGCAGAGGGAGCGGGGACGGGGGTCAGGAGGTGGAGGGAGAGAATGGCTCCTGCATCCCAGCTGTTTGCAAAGTTGAAGATGCCCAAATTGCAGCTTCCCTCCCTGTTTCCATTCACCTGGAAAAGCTGCTATTCCTTTGTCTGGGATCCACAACTATACATCCTCAACCTGCTGCAACCACGGTGGCCTCGGCAGGGAGACGTCACAACTGACTCTAGTCCAACCAATATCTGAATCCCCAACTGTGTTAGGGACTGAGAACACAGCCCGGGGAGGACAGGGCCCTGGCGCTGTGTGTACTTAACACAGAAAGCAATGACGTGACGATTCCAGTTTCTGATGGATGGGTGTTCAGGGGCTATGAGGGAAAAAGGGGCATTTATATCAGCCTGGAAGACTTCCTGGAAGAGGTGATCTTTCATTCTGATCTTGAGGAAGAGGTAAAATTTAGTTGGAAAAAGAAGGGTCAGGAACAAAAGGCAGCTGAGACCAAGGGAGAAGCAGGTGTGTGGGTGTGGGGCAAAAGAGTAAGAGGCAGCATCTGTGGCTCCCAGGGGCACTGGGGCTAGAGCAGGCAGGGGGCTGGGGGTGGGAGGACAGGAAGCAGAGGATGAGATCACCAGGGACCCCGTGGTAAGCAAAGGGGCCTGATTAAAACACGATGCCATGTTCCCTGTGCTAGTGAGCTAGCAGCACAAGGGGAGACAGGCACAGAACCTTTGATCACATGACCACAGGGTACAAAGGAAGAACCCAGAGGCAGGGAGAGTTGCCAGGGTGAGGTTCCCAAACCACATGCCTGCCTGTTCCTCCCTCCTGGTTTCCAGCTCTCAGAAGCAGCC